>JBBYHH010713834.1:0-17591 GCA_038382905.1 Daphne laureola
TACATACTTAAGAACATATATTTGAATATACAAATAACTTTGCATATTTTTGCCACTAACACATTAGTTTACATGTTTAATGATTCATGTGAATCATTCAAGCATACATACATGCTTTTCAAACATTCATCATTTGATAACTTGTACTTCAAGCAATCGACCATGTCATCATGCATACATACATCATTCACATGATTCCTTACAACACAAGTAAACATGGCCTTGATGATTTTAGATCTACCATTAACATGTATTACATGTTATTCCATCTCAATCATATGCAATTCAAACATATTGAATCCATATACAATTCGGATTTCACATAAAATCATAGCATGTTGTTTTGTTCAAATCATGCCTCTTTCATCATCCATTCATCAAGAAGGGTAGAAGATGATCCTATCATGATACTAATGAATAGAAGTGTACCTTACTACTGGAATTATAGAAAAATTATATTTATCATTGCTCCAAAATGTAAGCTCCACTTGAACACTGAAGTATACCAAGAACACCTTCGAATGTTCTTCAAGTTATGCCCGGTTGATGTTGGTGATGGAAGGGGGTGGATTTGATATGATGAACAGGGGTTATAAGTATTGAAGAAACACACTTTAATCCATCCAAAATTCTCTTGGAATTATGCTAAAGAATTCAGCCAAGAGGAGAGAAGAATGAAGAAGAATGACGAAGAAGAAGAAGAGAAACTACCAAGTGTTTCAACTGATACGTGTGGCCGGGGCCCTCCTCTCTATTTATAGATAAGGAGGGCTGGTTAGGGTGGTTAGGGTGGTTAGGGTGGTTGTAAACTCCCTTAAGGCTAGAAGGTTGCACCCCTTTGCCCCTTGGGAGGTTACCAAGCCCCCTTGCCCTTTTCAAGGGCAAGTACATGGTAACCACCCTGGTAACCTCCATTTAGGAAAATTGGTGCCTTCCAAAATGGCACCACTTTGCCTTATAAAGTCTCTTAAGGTCAGCCTCTCCTTGGTAACCACCAAGTAGTATGGCCCATGTGGTAGGGTGCATACACCATGCACCTACAATACCTTTTTTACCAAAATACCCTTTATTTTATCCAAAAGGTGTAAATGAAAGTTACCACTTGTAAATCATGGTGAAACATCACATAGATATTCTAAAGGATTACATCACACATATTTGAGCTCCCATGAGCTCTTTTTAGTTCACCTTGACCTGAAAGTTACCTCTTCATCAATAGTAGCTCACTTTTCTAGCTAACTTGAGCAGGGGTTAATTCCTTGTGAACTAACTTGAGCTAGTACTAACTACTTTTATCTAGTGTGAGCTAATCTTTCCTACTTCTAGCTAACATGAGCTGGGGTTAGCTACTTCTAGCTAACTTGAGCTAAAGTTAACTACTTCTAGCTAACTTGAGCTGGAGTGGAGCTGAGTATAGCTACTTCTAACTATAATGAGCTGACAATGAGCTGGATTTAGATACTTCTAGCTAAGATGAGCTAATGCCAAGCTACTCCCAGATTCTGTGAGCTGGAGTCAGCTGGCATGAGATGACTTGAGGTAAGTCTAGCTACTTCTAGCTAGAGTTGAGCTAAGGGGAGCTACTTCTAGCTACCGTTGAGCTGTCATGAGCTGAGTTTAGCTAATCCTAGCTAAACTAAGCTGAGATGAAACTACTTGTAGTTGCCCTAAAGCTATTGTGAGATAAGCCTAGATACTTCTAGCTGAGATGAGCCTAGGTGACCTACATATAACTTCATATGGCCTCAAACTCAGCTTCATGAGCTCAAGTACTATCTCAAAAGCTCTTTGTGCGACCAGAATTCCAACAGATAATCTCAGGACACAAAGGCTAAGACTTTAACATTTTGTGGGAGACCTGTAGCTACAATAAAAGAAAGAGAAATGGATTAGGGTTGTGTATCCGGGGCCCATTCTGACATTCAAGTCATTGGCAGTCATCGGAGGAGATGGCAGAGCTAGGTTAAAGTAGCTCAAAGTGGAGAAGCATAGAGAATGAATTACCTGGAGCAGACCTCAAGTGATCCTTATATATAGTAGAGTCGTTAAGAAGAGCCTGATCAGAATAGGTCCCTTGAAGATGAGTTTTCCTAACTGGAAGGAGTCTCTCATCTAATAAGAGAAGAGGCCACTCCACCTCTGCAGGCAAGCTATAAGGCATCCTTGTTGTCGGGCCCGAGTTCAGTGGCAGGGGGACTATATCACCCAACTTAGTGAAAGAGTTTGCGTGTTTGGCATGCACATCTCATAATGTGGGCTCATACTTTTGAAAGATATACAAAAACTTCGGGCCCATTAAACCTAGTCTGTGGACCCTGGTGGGTGTATATATATTTGAAAACAAATTTTCCATGCACATTGATTTCTTTCCCAAAGAAATGTTCAAATCTTTTTAGCAACAATAAGGTCTGGGCTAGGGTGTGCGGCCTTTAAGCTGTGTTGGTTTGTACCAATGTCGAATTAATTAAAAAAATATCATTCCTTCTCCATATTAGGGTTGTAAATGAGCCGAGTCAAGCTCAAACTGTGCTCGGCTTGAACTCAGCTCGAATGTTTCAGATCGAGCTCGAACTCGGCTCGATAGCTCAACAAGCCTTCATGATAAAGACTCGAACTCGACTAGATGTAATGCTCGAGTTCGGCTTGATAGCTCATGAGGTGCTCAAAAACTTATCTATCGAACCCAAATTGTGCTCGAGTTTAGCTCGATAGCTCGATAGCTACTCAAAAACTTGAAAGTTTGGATTAAATTAAGATTTTATAACAAGTTAGTCTTTAAAATATATAAAACTTGATAGCTTGATAAGCAATCGAGCCAAACTCAGTCGCGCTTGAACTCGGCTCGATAAAATTAACGAGCCCTAAACTCTGCTCGAGTTCGAACTTGAAACTCGATAAGACAGTGCTCAATAACACACGAGCTGAGTTCGAGTTCAAGTAAGTTCGATAAGAGCTTGACTCATTTACAACCCTACTCCACACCGTGTTCTTCACATTTCTCTTCCTTTTTTCTTTCTTCACTGTCGAATTCAGTTTTTTAACATATTTTATTTTTTGTTTTGTTCGTTCTTTTCGTTAATCTTCATTGTTAAGCTTCGCTATTCGTCCTTCATTTCATTATCGTTCTAGTTCTCCATCGATGGCTTCTGGATTTTGAGATGTCGACCTGAATGTAAAACCTGATTCTGGTTTGTTTTTTCTAGATTTTTGCTTGTTTTCAGTTTCGTTCTCATTCTCTGTTTTGAATTTCGTTCCATGATTTTGGATCAGTTGTTGCTGTTGATGTTGATCGTGGTGATTTCATGAGATTTTATGATCGTGGCTCCGATGATGATGTTGTGTTGGATGCTTTTAGGCTAGAGTCTTTGGTTGAGCTTATTGGTTCTTTTGTCCTTCATACACTTTCTACCAAACTTCAAGGAACTTCAAGTGGCGAATCTTCAAGTTTTTGTTATGTTAATTTTTTTTTTTGTGGTTTATTATGTTATGTCATCATATAGCGTTCTGAGTGCATCACTTTGTGTTAACAACACATCATTCTTCACTCAGAGAGCATCATTTACTGGTTCATTACTATTTATGATTTGACGTTGTTTAATCTCCTCATCACATCATTATGGTTGTCAAGCGCATCATTTTGGTTGTAAGGCGCATCACACTGTAATAAAACCACATCATTCTGTTTTTCATACATTTAGATTTCTTTCATTAGATAATGCACATGATGCATCATACTGTCTGTCAAGCGCATCATAGTATGGCATCATTCTGTTTAAGAAGCGCATCATTTAGGAAGGTTGTAGAAAATGAGTGCATCATAGTTTGTAAAGTAGGGCATTATACTTGAAACGTAGAACATCATTCTTATCACTAAGCACATCATTTTGAACCAAGAGTATCATCCTTGTCAGCTGAATGAGTGCATCATTTGTTTAATGCAGAGCATCATACCTTACATAGAGAGCATCAATCTGTTTAAAAAGCACATCATTTGGTATGGTTGTAGAAAATGAGTACATCATAGTTCATTGGAGGTGCATCATAGTTTGTAAGGTATGACATTATACTTGAAACAGAGAGCATCAGTCTTGTCACCAAATAGATCATTTTGAACCAAGACATCATACTAAGTACCAAGATATCTTTTTTATTAAACTTGCCCAATATCGAAGAGCATCATTTTAAGAGAAGAGATCATCATAATGATTACATGGAGCATCTATTTTAGTACAAAAAACATCATTTTAAGTACTCTATCATTTTGAAAGGTTAAAAAAATGGGACATCATAGTTCATTGGGAGTTTATCATAGTTCATTGAGAGTGCATTAGTTTTGGAAGATGGAGTGGATCATTCATGAAGTACATCATTAGTTGGGCATAGTGCATTATTAAGTCATCATAAGGGGTTCATCATGTTTGTACATGAGAGCATCATAGTGCAACGTGAGTGCATCATTAGTGGTACCAAGTGCATCATTTGATAGCACGAGAGCATCACTGTGGGCAGTTGAAGAAAGAACAACATCATCAACATAATCAGAACGAGTGTATCATGTTGTTAGCGGAGCGCATCATAGTTCATCTGGAACGCATCATTGTGGTGTCGGAGAGCATCATGGTACATCCGGTCCTTGCAGTGTGGTCAGTTGAATAAAATAAGTGCATCATGTAGTTACGTTAGAGCATCATTGTGCACTGTGAATGCATTATTGTGGTCATCAAGCGTATCACTATGTGTTGTAGAACATAATGTTTGCATCATTGTCATCAGAATGAGTGCATCACGTTCTTAGGGTAACACATCATAGTGCCACAGGAAAGCATCATAGTTGTGTATGGGAGCATCGTTTTAGACGGTTGAACAAATGCGTGTGGGTTGTTCATTTTTCTCGTCGCATGAAGGGGGGGCAGTTAGATTTATTGTTGATTTTGTTGAGCTCGCGAAAAAGAAAGGGGGATGGACTTGATTTCTGCCTAGTTTTGTTGCTTCGTGCGAAAGGAAGGAAGGATCGTCCAGTTTTGACTATCCCGGATTCATCGGCGAGAAACACCGCGACTAGTTAGGTGATGTGTTTCTCCTTCGTTGTTTTATCCATATGCACTTATATGACACAATGTATTCACACTCTAAGAGTATGTTTGGTTGCAGGGATAAGGACGGATGTGATAATTTTTATCTCATTCTCCTCCTTCATCCCTTGTTTGGTGCGTGCAAGGGTGGGATAAACATTATCCTTTTTAACACTTTTATCCCACAAAAGTGGGACTAAATAATCCATCACCCACCACATCATAAGGAGGGATGGAAAAAAAAAACAAGATTGTTTTGATCTGCTGCGTCGCTCACCCATCCCAAACATCTGCTCCTCCGGCGACTTTGACCAGCGGTGACCATCTCTTTAACCAGAGACCGACTCTAGCAACCATGTGACCATCGTCGTTCTTCTCTCTCTACCACTGCCCATCGATCGATCAACTCAGCAACCATTGTCTTGCTCGTCTTCTCACTCCGACAGGGAGATCGTCTCCTCACTCCGGCAATGACACCACATCTTCCTCATCTTCTCACTCTGGCGACGACACTCACGATCGACGCACGATGGCAAAGCTGGGAACAGAGCCAGATCGTTGCCTCGTCTTCGTCTTCTCTAACCCGTCGTTACCTCATCTTCGTATTCTAGTCTTCCTCAACCAAATGTCCAGCCAGACCGTGAACAGAGCTCCCAATCTCGGCGGCTCGCTCGCGATTTTCAGGTGATTCGATTTCCAGGTGATGCCACAGAAGAAGAGAGTAAGCGATCTTGGAATCTCCTAATTTTTTTTCATTTTGATACTCGCCCAATTGATTAATTATTAAATTTCACATTAATGGTTGGCTGAGGCTCTCCTAAATTATGTTTTTTTTTTATTCAAGCTTGGAGCTCCTAATTAATTTTGCATTAAGTTTTATATTAATGCTTTAACTGCACTAAGTTTTAAAATTTACATTCTAGTCATCCTATGTGGAGCCAAACAAGAGATTAAATATCATATTATCTTATCTAATCTCATCTTACTTTATTCCAATCTATCTCATTTTAATTATCTAATCCCATCATTTTTTATTCCGTCAACCAACAGTTACAATAATTATTTAATCAAAATGGAAAGTAAAAAGAAAAAAAGGAAAAAAGATAACTAGTAATGTAATAGACCTATAGGAGTATGTTCCAGACCAGATCAAACTAAAGGCGGCAGCGGTGATTGCAGTGGGCCAAGCGTGAAGTGAACAAACAATTATGCCCACAAACGTCCATTGTCGTCTTCTCTTCTTCCTTTCCTCACGTGTCTGGTTCTGGATAAACCACAAACCATGCCCTACTCCTAATCCACCATGGAGGCACGGAGGATCGCCGTTATTCTCTCTCATCTCTCCCCCTCCGCCGCCGCCGCCGCCTCTTCCTCCTTCTCCTCTGCTTGCAGTAGTGATGCTGGGAGCTCTCAGAAGGTCCAGGACTGCGTTTTTTGTCAGATAGTCCGCGGCGAATCTCCTACGCTCAAGGTCTCGCTTTCTTTCTTTCATTAATCCACTGAAAAACATGAACAAACCTTGCGCCTTTTCTTGATTATGCTTCTCCCTTTTCGTAAAGTTTATGACTTGGATGTTTCTATGTGCAGCTTTATGAAGATGATGAGTGCCTCTGTATTTTGGACTCAAATCCTCTGTGTCGTGGGTAAGGTATCATAAGCTTTTGGAGTTTAATCCCCAAAACCAAAATTGCAATTTTTTGATGCCCCATTCGGATCATTTTCACTTTACACTTCATTTAACAAAGAGTTCTTCTGAATTTCCGTTGTTTTTTTTTTTGTAGCCATTCTCTTATTATCCCCAAGTCTCATTTTCCTTCTCTGGATAAAACTCCTCCATCTGTAAGTGATTTTTTTCTAGTATTCTCTTGCTCACATACTAAGATCTCAAGCTACAGAAACAAAGGCAAGAAAAGGTTCGGTTCCGTTTAGTTATGAAAAAAATTTCATTTCAAATTCCCCTTGTAAATATTTGGATGTATAACTAGTTATTTCTTGATAGAAACTCAAGTATTAAAATGAAGAACTTCAAAATAAGACTTTCTATTCTAACATACGAGTTTTTCAAAGTTTTGAAAACAATGTTTTCACTTATTAATAACTAGTTATACATTCAATTATTTACAAAGAAATCCACAGAAATCTGAAATGAAAATTCTGGAAAATTTTCATAACTAAATTGGACCTTCAATTTTCATATCAATTGTTCTTGTTTTGCTCTCAGATACATGACAATGGTTCACTGTTCTAAAACATTGTAAGAAGAACCTCAAGCGTGTGACTTTGTTGGTGGTTCAATTTTTACACTGACTCAAGTCTATGCATGTGGTAGTTACAACATGTCTTGTTCTCCTTTTGGATGTTGAAACATTTCTCTTTATGATCTAGGCATGAATCTTGGTGCATGTATATTGTGAATGCTTAAGTTGCCAGCAAGTAGCATCTTGTTACTTGATGACTTTGTGACCTTCATGCTGTTATTGTAGTTTTACCTGATAAAGTTCAAAGTTTTATCTGTGTTTTGATGGATTCTTATTCTTGGTACTCTGGACAAGTATGCAGGTGATGAGTTCAATGTGTTCAATAGTGCCCTTTATCAGCAATGCAATCATGAGAGCCAGTGGTTCTGGTATACATTCTGGCCTTCACTCCCTCCTGGTGCACTGAAAAAGTCAATAATCCTTTGACTACCTTCAATCTCTGCTTAGTTAAAAATTTGGCTTTAAACATTCAAGCATGTTGTGCCTTCGTTGAATTAGGAAATCTGTGGTCAGAGATTACCCGATTCTATGTTCTCATCTCTGCTAAATGTTACTCCTTTCATCCTAGAAAACTTGACTCGTTTCGTTTCCCGCGTATAATCTATGGTTTTTTTTCTTCAATATTTTGATATAAAAGGTTAAATAGTTTATATGTAAACGATAAATAAAAGTTTGTAGTTTCTGAATACTTCTTCTTTTTTTTTTAGAATTTCTTTTAACAAGTTCCCTAACAATAATTTGAGTCAGACGGTCTGAAAGCATATTTGGAAGGAATTTGAGTCAAACATGCAATGTTAGGTTAAGATATTGGTAATTAGATTAGAAAAACCAAGTGCTTGTATGTTCTCTGGTCGTCTTCTACATGCGCGGTTGTTGGTGCTTATCATGTGGTAGGCTGATGTAGTCCTGTCTGCAGCAACATAAACTTGCAATAGAGAAATAGCTAATTTTCGGCATGGAAATTAGGAATCTTGTCTTGTGCTCTTTATCAGTTACTTTAGATACTGTTTTGTGTACATTGGCCTTGCTTCTTCCTGAGAAAGTTGGAGAAATACCATGAAAGACGATTGCTTTAAGTTTTGTGACTTCTTTGTTCATAGGTAGACCCTTCAGTACATATAATGCTATGATTCTTACCAAATTTGTCCATTCGGCGCTTGGATTGTGCAGATTCATTCAACTTGCTTGTCAATAATGGTGCATCAGCCGGCCAAGTTATATATCATGTAACATTATTACACTTGAAACCTGTTTTTGAATTATGATTATGCATGCCATATATTCTGCTGTCTCATTGACCACTTCTTTAATTCATCTTTATCCGAATTCATTCAACATTTCAGACTCATATTCACATCATCCCCCGCAAAGCAAACGACTGCTTATGGAACTCTGAGGTAATCTTTTACTCTATTAAGCAAGAGAGGTGCAATAGTGTTCTTGAAACAGGAATGTCAATAGTTGGTAGTTTTCCAGAGTTTGCCCAGGTATCCTCTAAAGCTGGACAAGGAAACTTCCGCACTCGTAGATTGCGTCCATAAACTTGTGCCAAGCTTTTCTGAATCCAAGAATCCAGTCTTCCCTGAAATCAACTAGCTAGGCGGAGAATTTTGTACGTTCTCGATCATGCATGATCTGTATCTATATATATCATCTCTGTTTGCATATAAGTTTGTAGTTCCAGATGTTTAGAGTCCGTTTATTTGTGGAAAATTTTCTATCTTTTCATCTCCAATTTTCTTTTATAAATGTTTGATTATATAACTAGCTTTCAAATGATGCAAAAACTTGTATTACAAATATTAGAAAACTTTAGTATTAAAATGGAAACATTCCAAACAAGGTTTCCTAATTTAATACTACTAGAGTTTTTCAAAGTTTGGAAAACTTTAATAAAATTTTCCATCGTTTAAAAGTTAGTTACATAATTAAACATTTACAAAGGAAATTTAGAAATGAAAATTTGAAAATTTTTCCACAAGTAAACAAGTAAATAGATCCTTAAGTTTCTTGCTTTCATTATACTTACAGTTATGTCCATATGATTTATCTGAGTAGAGATGGTGGAAAAAAGGGTGAGGATCATGCGGCGAGTGCCCCATCTTCGAAACTTAAGTTGGTTCGTCGAATTGCAGATTACCTGCTCATCATGTCCAGCTTTGATGCCAAAACGGAGAGCATTTGTTGGTAACAGATCTGTTGAGTTCTGGTTGTTTATGTCAATTCAAATTGTGAATGATGTTTGTGTTCTAGGTTTCTGTTCTCTAATTGACTTGACTGTCACGTAATTTGCGTCTTCTGGGTTCTTCCTTTCATGCATGCTTCTGTAAGATCGCAGAGTTTGTGGTCGTGGAATTTACGGCCCAAGTGAAAACTCGTTTGTTGTCTATTCCAGCCCTCCAAATTTGAATAATTCTTCAAAATGATATTGATCAGTTGATATTAGGATTTAATCAATTTGTTACCAAAGGTTTCATCAGGATTAGCATCGTTTTTTTCTATTCTTTTCTTTTTCCTTTTTGGTTCACCAGAGACTAATTTGGCAATTTTCTGCCACATGGTATGAATGTGTTTATTCTATTTCCATTGACGGTAAATTCACCACCGGTAAATTTTCTGCCACCTTCATTAGCAACCAACCACCACGTGGCTGTTACAACAGCTCTACACTGTCTTAAATGTATTATCACTTAATTTTTGCTTTTTTGTATAAATTAAGATTGTCTTTTATTATTAATTTATTTTATATAAATTTTTATCATTATTCTCTTCCAAGCTCATTCTTACCTCTTTTAACCCATTTTTTAGATTTTATGAGTGAGTGCGTGCATGTATAAGGATAAAAGTGAACTAAAATAAAACATAAATGTAAAATGATTATTTTATTTAGGACAATTTTCTTTTTGATCTGTGACAATATGTTTGGAACGGAGGGAGTAGCTCCGCCCCTCACAACATATACTTGCTCAAAACACAACTAAAACACAACTAAACTCATTCAGCTAACAACCTAAAACCAAATAGAGTGTGGATTTGTTGTGCCAATAGCACATGATTTGTATCTCTAGATAAAAGAAGGAATGAAGGAAACACATACCAAATAGTCATCGTGTTTCTCGGCGGCGATTCCGGAATTCACCAATCTATCTCAACCCGTCCTTTTCGCACGCAACAACGAAATTACAGAGAAATCAATTGAATCTACCTTTCTTTTTTCGCGAAATCAACTGAACTAGCATCAAATCCCGCCGTCTTCCGGTGAGAAAAAATCATTGACCTCTACGTATTTGTTCAACAACAAAAAATGATGCTCCACACAATTTAATTACATGTTTAATAAAAGCATAATCATGAAACTTTTAATGAATGTGCACATAAGTCCCTATAGTTTTTTTAGACCTCATCATCATCATCATCTCAAGCTCTCTATCAGGAACCAACCAGCTTCCTCTCCTCCATGATGTCGTCGGCCTCCCCTGGCCCCAGAGTTCCCTTTCTTTTTTTCTTTAACGAAACATGGAGTTGGTTCATTCTTCTTTTATTGGGACGAATCAATAATAGTAAAAAAAAAAAAAAAAAAAACAAGACGATTTAATCTCGATAAACACTACCCATGTTTAATAAAAAAAGAGAATAACTATGTTGGATTAATTGTACGATTAATTTCACTTGATGTTCCTCTTCATCCTGGTCTTGTTCAGAAGAACCTTTCCAGTGACAATAGAAGAATAATTAATTTGTTAATTAACCATTGATCTAGATTAATTGAAATAAATCGGTTTATAGCTCGAATTCCAACCCATCGCCAAGAAACAAAGCGGTCCACTTTAGATCCGGCGAGGCTGTCACCGTTCACTGGATGAAGAACCAAATCAGGTCCTTCTATGCCTTTCACAAGGCTGCCGCATGCTTCGGCGTCGTTAGAATCTTGAGCCCCTCCATAGAAAATTCTTTCTCGCTTCCTCGTGTTCTTCCGCATCTGACCCTGAGTTCTGTGGCCCGTTCTTGCTCAACGCCGTCGACTCCTCTGCTTTGATCCGATTCGCTCAGATCTGGTTCGCTCGAGAGAAAAACCCAGATCCTGGATGCCGGTAAGAGGATGTCGGCCAGTTGAGCAAATGCCATTGGAGCGAGATTTGCTTGTGTTGAACGAAGACCAAGTCCCTGGACCTTCTCTTTTCCTTCACCGCTCAAGACGGCGGCTGCTCGACACCATTGTACGTGACTGGAGATCGCGACGAGGATGACCGAAAACGGTGCGGCGGTAGATGAATGACTGCTTGGCGGTGCAGGAGAAGCCGATTATGGCGGAGATCAGGCTGGATTGACGGTGCTCCGATTTCTTGAACTTGAGCTCTGATTTCTTTTCAGCGGCCTTGACTTGGAAGTTCTCCAACGGCTGTGCAGCTCGTTGCCGAAGATCTGGTCATGGACTCAAGATCTGTTGGATGTCCGAGCTACTCCGTAAATCGTTGATCGGACGACAATTATTACACCGATAGCGAGGTTGATTTGTCTAGTCGACCTCCGCCCCGCCGATTTAAGTCGTTTTCCTCCGATTTGTCTAGTTATTGAGGACTGTTTCAACTGGCGATGAAGGAGAGGCTCCGTTTCAACTGGTGATGAATTCGGATTTTCAAACAATTTAATTTGATTTTCAAAATGGATTCAGATTTTTTGTTCTCTTATTTTTGGTAAAATGATGTGGGTGACTCACAAATCGAAATCCAGATAAAGAAGAGAAGAAATTTGGAGTTAACCGGAAATGGAGTGAAAAGAGAAAGAACATGAGTGGAGCAAGAGGAAAAGAGAGTAAAGTGATAGAGAAAAAAATATAAGAATTTGTATGCAAGTTATGTAAAAATTGAATGACTATATTTTTATTAAATGTTTAATAATTATAGGGCTATTTTCGTGAAATAGAAAGTAAAACGGAATATTTGACAGAAAAATTAACAGAATGACCAAAATAAGACAAAAATCTGAGTTTTAGGATTATAATAGGACGAATTCTTAAAAGGTGACTAAAATAGGATACACGCATTAGTTAAGAGACTAAAAATGGATTTTACTCTTTTATGAATGATCCACTCCATCCTTAAAAAATGATGCACTCCTAATGAACTATGATGCCAACATTTTCTTCAAACTTTCAAAATAATGGAGTTTTAAACTGATGCTCCTTCTGATTAGTATGATGAGCTCAGAACTTCAAATGATGTTCTTCTCTATTGGACAAGATAGTATGATGTCACAGTTCAAAATGATGTGCTTGGTGTCATGAATGATGTGCTATGTTTTACGTATAATGCACTACTTTATATGCATCATTTTGATGACTTAATGATGCACTCATTTTCTTCAACCTCTCACGATGATGCCTTTAGTGACCACAACGATGCACTCACGTTGCACTATGATGCTCTCCCTTACAAACATGATGCACTCGTTCTGATGACTTAATGATGCACTCATTTTCTTCAACTTTTCAAAACGATGCGCTTGGTGTCCAGAATGATGTTCTGCATTTCAAGTATGATGCACTACTTTATAAACATGATGCACTTATTCTGATGACTTAATTCATTTTTTTCAATCTCTCAAAACGATGCATTTGATTATCACAGTGATGCACTCTCATTATACTATGATGTTTTCTCTTACAAATATGATGCACTTATTCTGATGTTCTGATGACTTAATGATGCAACCACTTTCTTACAAGTTGAACGTAGTGTAAGAGGTCAAGTACTACCACAAGGTTTCTACCCATGTGAATACAGTTCGTCTCGCTCCTCCTGGGTGGGTTGAAGCCAAGGAGATTCAATTCAAAGTTTCGACCTTTCCTTTGATCAAAGATTGGAATTTTCCCGATTCATCCAGCGGGATTTACATCCCAAACATTACGCACCCACAGCCGCCGCTGAAATTCCCGATTAATCTCCGGCAGAAGCTTCTTTAAGCGCGAGAAATTCAAAACAGATTGGAAGATTTGTTGAGGGAGACGAGATTGATGCTCAAAGGCGAGAGAGGCTGAGACAGAGAATGGGTTCTGGCGCAGCTTTGAGTGCTGCAGAACAGGCGGAGAAGCTTCGAAAGAACGGGAACTGTTACTTTCAGAAAGATCGTTTTGGCGCCGCCATTGATGCTTATACTGAGGTTTAATAAAATTCCAACACTTTTTGCCCTAATTCAAACTTGCGTTACTTATTGTGTCTTTTTTCATAGTCTTCTTAATTGATTCGTGATTCTGTTACACGCTCTTGCAGGCCATTACTCTATGCCCTAATGTTCCTGTCTACTGGACCAATCGTGCTCTATGCCATAGAAAACGGAAGTATGTACGAGTAATTTGGGTTTTCAGTTCACTTTCTGATTGGTGTGCAAAATGTACTCATTTCTGTTGTTTAATCTCCAAACTTCACAGTGATTGGTTAAAAGTTGAAGAGGATTGCAGGAAAGCTATCCAACTTGATCACAGTTACGTGAAGGTGAGTTCTTTGGGTTCCTTGCGAACTGTTGGATAAACAATGTTTCAGTTGGAAGCTTTTCTGAGTTTTCTCTCTTTTACTTCCGTCTTTAAAATACTGTCTAGCTTTTTCATGATCATGAGTTCATGCTTTAATTTGCAAGCTGGACTTTTATGGCTACACTCATTGATTGTGTCAGATACAAAACGTGAATGTTACTAGAGCATGTATGCAAATTATGTTAACCCTGAATGAATCAACTAAAAAGTTTTCCCAGATTTCACTTCTTATTTCATAGCCTAAGTCCTGTGATTTTACAATCTTTAACTGAAGGGATTTCCATTAATTTTACTTTTTTGGTTGCATCAATACAATCTTATCAAATAGCAAGATATATACTTGTTTTTCTGTTATGTTTTGTCACTTTCGTGTTTTCTATTTTATGCCCTCTGATTGTTTTGCTATTTGTTTCTTGTTTCATGTTAATGTCTGAGATGAAGCATGTGAATTAGAAAAGGAAATCCCTTGGGCAATTTGATGTCCCTTTGACATTGTTTTATTCGCTTCTTGATATGCTGTTGAGATTTTCATTGCTGCTTGATTTGTTTTAGCACGGTTACAAATATGCCACAGGGCTTTCACTAGTTCTGCTGATGCTAAATCTCAAAATATGTGGTGATATTTGCATTATTTTCTGTTTCTTACAATGAACATTTAGCAGCACTGGCATAAATTTGGTAATCTATCTCTTTTTTTTTTTGCTTCTTCATTTAGTTTTGGTCGGTTTTTCTTGTGATATTGCAAGCTTGTTGTATACTAAAAGTAATAAGGCGACTTTGCGAGCAGTGTTAGCAGTTGCTTTTTTTCCCTTTTTCTTTGTTATTGAAAAAATAATAATTTTGACTGCTGACATCATCTCATAGAATATCATTCTGTGTACTCTCTCTCTCTAAATTATATTTTCGAGCTTTTTCCATTGATTGGCTCTGTGATATTTGTTGGCTCAGGCACACTACATTCTAGGACTTGTGCTACTGCAGAGGCATGATTATGATGAAGGAGTCAAGGAATTGGTTAAAGTATGGTGTAGGATCATGCTTTTTTTTTTCGTAACACAAATGATGAACCGTGTTGCATCTAAATATGCGTTGCTTGAAATTTACAATGAATTAGCTTGATTGGAAAGACATATTTGCTTATCACTCTATACAAAACCAATTGTATTTTATACTCTTATTCTGTCACAGTGAGGCATTTATAATGTTTCTGCAGTATGAATGCAACGACTTAAAACAACTTTCAGTAATATTTGCAAATTAATCTCCCACTTCCCGTTCCCTACTGCTCTTTTCAACAACAAAAATTGCACTGCTACTTAAGATTCGTTAAGAGTTCGATTCATTGTCATTTTTCTCATTGAGCAATTGTTGTTATCTTGTTATTTCTGATGCAAAGCATTATTGTCTAGGCGTTGAATTTAGGAAGGGGTGCAAATCCGAACAGGTATATGGTTGAAGAGATATGGCAGGAGCTTGCAAAAGCAAAATACCTCCAATGGGAGCGCGCATCCTCGAAGCGGTCTTGGGAATTGCACACCTTGAAGTATGTCACTCCTGTGAGTTTGTGTTTTTGTTCATCTGCTCTACTTAATTACGTTGCATGCATTTATCTGTTGCTTAATATTGTTTATTACTCTCTCTCTCTCTCTCTCTCTCTCTCAGGGAGGCCTGTGAAACAGCTCTCAGAGAAAAACATGCTGTTGACCTCTCCGAAAACGAAGGATTCTTGGACGAAATTCATTCTCAGCCAACAAAACAACTCGAGGCCTTGGGAAGAGTGTTCGCCAAGGCAGCTGAACCTGACATCCCCAGTGAGGTGACATTGCTTCTTGCTCATTTGTATATGACCATTTTTTGGCAATGCAAAAAGTATATTAATCATCTTTTTTTTTTTCCTGTCAAATTTTAGGTTCCAGATTACCTATGTTGTAAAATAACACTAGATATATTCCGTGACCCGGTAATAACTCCCAGTGGACTAACATATGAAAGAGCAGTTATCCTTGATCATCTTCAGAAGGTTATCTTTCCTATCACCAGTCTTATCTGTTTTTAGCCAAATTTCATCTCTGTTTATACTGAGAGCATATTTGATTTGATTAGGTGGGAAGATTCGATCCAATAACGCGTGCACCGCTCAGCCCATCCCAGCTTACACCTAACTTGGCGATAAAGGAAGCGGTTCACGCATTTTTAGATGAACATGGCTGGGCTTACAGGTTGGACTGACCAAAAGAACGTGGCGAAAACTATCTTTACGCATTTCACTCGTGTTTCAGCTTGTACATTAATGCAGAGGGTCGAGTCTGCAGTTATGTACTCCATCGATCTTCATCAACTGTACATGTACTCGCATTTTGGTCTCGAGCTGGTATAATCTTTGCATATAATATTCTCAGAGATGATGTGAGTGATGCAGATACATGTGGAAACTTTTTGTTGTCGGTAAGGTGCATGATTTGTAGTAATTGGCTTGTACTGAAGACTGAACTGAAGGGACCTTTATTTAGCTAGTGTTTTATTGTTTCAAAATCTCTTCACACGTTTGAGAAGTACTCCCTCACTCTAATAAAGATTATAATATTTCTTTTATTGTTTTAAATTATGGTGTTTGATTTAAAATTTAATTAAGATAAATAATAAAAAATAAATAAAAATATATATATTTAGAAAGATTAGATTGTAAATTATGAGAAGCATATGAATTATTTAATTTTATATATTTATGATTTTATAAAAATAAATTATAGATTAAATATTGTGAAAATAATAAAAAAAAATTGTAATCTTTATAAAACAGATGAAGTAGTAAAGAAGAAATGTATAATTCTGCTTAAGTGTCCATTTGCTTCAAGTACTTTTGGTAAGATTGTCAAGTTTTTGCATAGCTTAAGGGTCGTGCAATTTACTTTAAGGGTGTGTTCGCCGCCAAAATTTTTGGAAGGAAAATGGGATGTATTTGAAGTTTGATTTGATGTTTATGAGAAGAAAATTTGGAAGAATGTGTTGAAGTGATTGACTTTTTATAATTTGTTGATATTTTTTTTTCTCAAAGAACACTCTCTAAGTGGAATACTTAATACGCTCTTCTAATATTGGTTGTCCTTTTAGTGAAATACTTAGGTATCGTTTAGTTGATAAAAATAATTTTTATTTTTATTTCATGTTTCAGTTTTCATTTTTAATATGTAATTTTTAAAAATAATTTTGTGAAAACGTGTTTAGTAATAAAATTTTGAAAATAATTTTTTGAAAATAAAAATTAGACTAATCATCGATTTGTCGCCGGATCGGTGTAAGATTTTGGCCGGATCATCGCTGGACTCGTGTCAGTTCACCAACCACCGTCAGTTCGCCGGTAGGCGGAGGTCCGACGGTGGTCCGGTGACTGTCTGACGACGGTCCGACGTTAATCCGGCGGTGATCCGATGATGGTCCAACGTTTCGGCGATTGTCCAGCTGCGGTCCGGTGACGGTCCGACGGTAGTCCAGCAACGATCCGACAACTTTCTGGCGAAGGTCCGACGACATTCCGGTGACGGTCCGGGGGTGGTTCGGCAACGGTCCGCGGTAGTCTGACAATAGTCTGACGGTAGTCCGATGACTGTTCAACTATGATCGTCGCCTGTGATGAAAACGTCAAATTGTTATTTTTAAAATCCTTTACAAATTTGTTTTCGTTTTCATATGAAAATGAAAATGAAAATAGTTAAGTGAACACGTTTTTATTTT
>JBBYHH010713945.1:0-17589 GCA_038382905.1 Daphne laureola
TCATCCAGTATTTTGTACCAGAGGTATGTACTCCTAGACAGTAATTGTTATCTAGTTGGGGGTAGTCTCGATTGAGATGTAGGCTTTTATATTTAAGTATTAGTGAGCACGATTATGTTTGACTAACGGTTTGACTTTCCTGTTTGTGATTAGGAGCAGCAGTAACCTATGTGATCGTCAGAGTCTTGTCGACCCGATCACGCAAACACAGTGAGTATTATAATTATAGCTTAACTTGGACTCTCTGGCGTAGCATGCATGCATATGTAGTTAGATAGCATTATTCTTATTACTATAGTGGTTTGTATATTTTTACTTTCCCGGGAGTACTTGCCCAGTGAGATGGGGATGACTCCTTTCTGGTGCATCTGGTGTTGAGCGGAGCTCAACTATATATGTGCTGTAGTATTGCACGATTTTCTATAAAACTGTTAACTTGTTTTGGGTGCAGGTTCAGGAGGTAATTAGAAAGCCGTAAAAACTTAGAATGCTCTAATAAATTAGAACTAAGCAACGAAGTTTAGTCAACTAAGTAGAAAAAAATTTAAGGGCCGGGTTTCGGGTCCACAAAACCTTAAGTAGGTTTAGTATCGACGACGCCTCCACCGCCCGCCAAACATTTTACGTTCACGCTTTCGCCTTACGCAACTGGGGTCGGGAGGTGGTGGTGATAGTTTGAGCATCACATTAGAAGAGCCGAACAACCACATTATCAAACATAACAAAATTTGTTTGACCAGTACGATCTCCTACTATTACCTCAGCTTTATATCTTACAAAATCATGAATGAGAAAAGATAGAAAATTAATTAATTTGTTTGCATTTGTATGTGTTTCTGTCTAATATATTAAAAAATGAAAGCATATCGATAAACCTCATAACGGAGTGTGGTATTGCACGATTTACAGTAAAAACCAGCTCCTTGCTCGAACACTTTTTGCGAACACATACGACATGCTAAATACCAAAGCTGATAATCCTACTTCACACACATAAGTATGCCATTGCACCAGAAATCTCTTATCTGCACAAAATCATATAATTAAATGTAAACATAGACTAATATTTATAAAGAATGTTAAATATAAAAAATACAACATACAGGGGATCGACAAAATGATCTAATCCCCTCAAGCTGGCGCAACATTGAATGTTTCACCACTGGTCCAGTTTCGTTGGTTTAGCCACTCGCACGACCATCATCAATTTGGATCATCATACCATTACCATTGACAACAAAGCTGAAACGAACATGAAATTATGTAGATAAAGATTTCAACATTTTTCATCGAGATAAAAAAAAAATAAAACTAATGTATATGAAAGAATATAAAACATAACATACTATTCACGTATCTTAGAAACTTGCGGAATCTCCAAATCACTGTATATTTTTGTTCCATATATTGCGACCAACTGACACTTACCTAAAAATAAAAACCCAACAAACATGTAATGAGCATAAAAGTATAATTTATCTAAGGTAATCGACTTCATGTAATTGCATAATAACAAAAAAATACGTACCACCATTTTTTTTTAAATATGTTTTCGTTATCACAACTATCACACATACATCTAAATCAATAGTTGTCAAATCTGACAACATATTCATCAAATTGCTCTAAAATCTTATCTCCACATGATTTCCACTATAACAAAAACATGCACATATTTTAAACAATTATAAATGTACAAAAAACATAAAATGAGATGGTATACAAAAAAAACAACTACATTTGATCACAACTCATAAAGACCTCATTCGTGACACTCTTATTTTGGAGCACAATATCACGCTGAGCATCCAGTCTTAATAATCTACCAACAATATCTACAAGTAAAATCATTTTGTTACAACCCGATTAACCGATGAAATAAACTATATGAAAATAAGTGCAAACATTATGATAAAAACAAAGAGAATTGTTTACCTATCCAAAATTTGTTATTAGGACACTGGTTCGTTACATTTTCAATATCCATGAACTCAAATTTATGTTTCGGTATATTGGATACCTCAACATCAACAATATTAAGCACGATGTACCTTGTGAAGAAAATCTTGTTGTCACTTGGAATTGATCACATATAATCAGGAGTCTTACCGACACCAAAAGTTTTAATGTTATTTATAAACCGTGCATTCTCTCAAAACTTGACGAAATTTACTTTCAAGTCTCGGTGACACACGTCCCGATATGTCATCATTCTGAAAATTAATAAAATAAGTTAAAGAAATATACATCAAACGTCACATGATTTACTAACAGGACGAAAAATAAAATAAACAAATGTGCTTACATTAGAATATAAGGAAATGAGCTCAATCCCAATCAAGCTACCATTCTTCGTATTAATTGCATTTCATGCGCGCGTTAGTTACACTCGCAATGACCAACAAAAATCATATTGTTTTAAATCACTAATATGTTGGGTCATTATGCCGATCAAACTCCTAAAAAAACAAAAATGGTGTGTGTATATATATATATATAATCAAGTATATAATGTGAAAAACATGTTATTAATCAGTATTACAAATTTAACAACACAAACTCGTCAAAACAAACATATCTAATGCCAAAAGCAATAATATCTACATCGCATAAAATTTTAATTTACCTTCTCAAGCTTGATTACCATATAAACTATCAAACACTTCTGTATACACAATATTCTTTGTATGTGTTGACGTATTAGGATGATCACTCTTCAGAAACACACGAAAACCATTAAGCGAAGTCACATATGAAGCTGTAACATAGAGCTGGCCATGAGTGAATACAGACATTGGAAAGTACAAACTAACTTTGTTAAATGCCTGGCCCTGACTCTTGTTAATGCTCATGAAAAAAAAACTCTAAGAGAGAACTGTCATCAGGAAAGATTAAATGAGATTTTAGTGTCATATGACACCATCTCAACTCGAGGTATAAAACACCGACTTCCACTGTTGCTCCCCACAAGTATTTCAGTCTCAATCACCCTAGTTGCTAGCTTGGTAATAATGATTATGGTCCCATTACACAACCTAGTAGATTGATTTAAATTCCTCATTAGGATAATCGGAACACCAACCTTCAACATGAGTTTATGGCTGGGTACACCGGAGAATTGAAAACTATTAAGATACTAGACAGGGTATAGATTAGTTTGCACCTCATAATTCTCAGATGTCTTTGATATCTGATCTGCACTTAGATAAATTACACCTTCACTGGGTAACTGTACCATAATATGATCATTAACTGCATCCATAATATCGTTCTTATGTGAAAGGATGACTCTTTCTCTCATGTAATATTTATCACCAATTCTTCTAAGCCGATCTGGATATGTGCTATCAATAACAGAATCAATGACATCTCTAACAAAAGGTACCAAAAACATATCAGAGAGCTTTAACCATTTTGGTTCTTCTTCATCATTTTCAAATTTCTCTAACGGTAATAAATCTTCTCCTAATTTTAAAAGCCAATCACTGAATCATGCAACATCAGGAGAACTCAAATTGCGTAATCGCATTTTCTCTGATAGTGTGAAGACTTTACTGAAGGACCATAAGTATGAAGAGGATATCGTAGCTATCACCACATCACCTCTGGTCCCTCGACGAATTACAGGCAGGATTTGTCTAAAGTCACCACCGAGAACCACTATTTTCCACCAAACCCCTTATTTACAGCCTCTGGGTCAGACATGGCCATTAGATCATGCAAAGATTAGTCCATGGCTTTGAACGCATGTCGATGCACCATAAGAGACTCATCCCAAATAATCAAGGATGCTTGGCATATAACTTCAGCCACTACGGTAGATCGCTTAATACTGAGGAACAAATCTTTATCAAGCACAAGTGGGATCTTCAACCGTGAATGTGCAGTCTTACCTCCATCCAGAAGCAATACGGCTATCCCTGAAGATGCGATGGCTAAAGTAATCTTACCTTCCAAATGTAAGCAGACTAATATCATCTACCACAAGTATGTTTTACCGGTACCACCATTACCATAAATGAAGAACATACTGCCTCTGCAATTACGTGCATAGCAATAACTTGATCATACACTACACATTATCCTTCATTCAGTTCAACATAAAGTGCGTCGTGCTCAACCCTCAATGATTCCTTATCATAACTCAGTTCTTCTATAACCAGAGAGTTCTCTTCAATTATCAATGATCTGATGTCAGGATAATCTATTCCCTCAATTTCTCTTAACGATCAACCCAACCTATTCATTATTTTTCCACCTCGTAGAGAGCATAGTTAAATTTCTCTTCATCCACTAATACAAGGTTAGATGAATTGCGTTTCTCACATTGCATACGTAAAACGTCATCGGCCAACATCTCTCGATGTTTTTCCCATAGAATACGAGGCTCAAATACTTAACAAAAGAACAGAATTGTGACAAATAGTTCACGTAAGCTACTCGACATTGCCCAATTAAAAGCTTCATGCAAAGACTCGTGCCACTCTCCATCACCTTCGAGCAGCCCTAAAGTAAAATACGCATCTCGGTATGTGTCATGCAAAAACCCATTTACCGTTCGTAACTCCTCGTATGATCTCAATCTTCTTACAACATTTAACAACATAAGAAGATAATATCTATCACCAGCAGTAGGATTCGTATAATACATCCTTCCTAGACTTAAACCCCCCTTACACCTAGTCCACTGCTTCAGCTGATTCTTTCACACATAATAGCGAGGAAACTCAACATAAGTTAATTGTATGGCATCTGGGTCAACTCTGTTGCACTCCATCCATGCCAGAAACTATGTCTAACTGTAACCATGTCTCTGTATAACGTTACGCAGATCTGACTGTTGATTGAACACAATACTTTGCTTATTAGGTATATGAAATATCAACCACTCGACGGGTGGATCATGTCGATGAATAAAATACCAAAAAATGTGTCAACATGCCTCTAATGCTGCAATGTATCAAAAATATAAATATTGCTTAATCTCATCCACCTCATGTCAATTCGATCCATTTCCAGAATGATATCCTCTGTTACCGCTCTCAATAACAACTATTAATCTATCTTCTCATTGGTTCATGTATTTACATAGGAACTTGATGAACATATCCCTATTTGTCTTTTCCACACATACATGACAGTCATACTTCACGACCAAATCCACATTGTGTGGAACCACCCACCAATTGTCAAGCTCTACGCCATTCTTAATGACTGTATACTTAGTTGGTCGACGTCTGTATAATAGATATTCATCTTGTGAAAGAGAAGTATGCATTTGTAAGGTACGTGGATAACGCTTGGAGCACTTGTTGTCAACCATACATGGACATTTCATGTTAGCATTCCCACACAGCCAATGCATCATATTTTTTAAACAACCTCATATGAAATCGGATACCTATTCTTGTTAGGAAGCTCAGCTGAGATAAAACCATCTATCTTATGAGGCTCATTGATTCTATTTTTTGGATGAAGGAAAAATGCAATATGTGAATGCGGCAAGCCTCTTTTATGAAATTTTGTTGTAACAATTACTACATAAAGGTTAATGTGTCAATTCTAACATGATCAACGTAATCAATTACTCCATCCATCCCTGAAAAGTTGATTAATTTGTTTTGTTATTTTTAAGGTATTTAATCTATGATTTATTTTCATCAGTGTTTTGACATATAAAGTTGAATCATTTGCATGTATATCATAATTTGAAGTATAAATTTCTAAATATATTTTTTGTGAATTTTTATTTCATTATTTATCTTAGAAAAAATTGAGTCAAACAGTGCTACACAGAACATGAAAGTCAAATGAATCAACTTTTCATGGACGGAGAGAGTACTAAACAACAACACCATATACATAGTTTAGAGACGTTACCTCCTATGGATCGACCAAAAAGTTCTCTTTTCATTATATCCTCCAGTAATGAGTATAATTTCATCTCAAAAACCCAGACACCAATATCAGGTCTATCATCCAGATTTTGCCCTGGAATTAACTTTGTGAATTCCAAAGTTTCACTCAATCTTGGATTACATCTCATCGTTATAAATAAATCAGGATGTCCAAGCCACCTGCATATAGCCATAACATCTTGATAGTTATGCATCATGTATCATGGTCATGCGTGAACGATGACGGTAACATACACGGTCTTCTAGTGTGAGATCCATCTGTATCACCACGACCAACCACATCTTGCAATCCACACAATACCTCAGAACAAAACTGAGCCTGGTTATTCCTTACATAGCAAAACCATTCCTCCAAAATACAACTATATGCATACACAACGTACTACTGAAATAACCTGCCTCCTCTGAGAATGGTTAAATATACATTAGCATGATGTTGGAGTTGAAATGCGTAGAACTCACGCATCGTAACTTGATTGCGAGCTTCACTCCCTGAACTGACAACATGATTAATGTCATCACGATACCCATCAACACCATATGAAAATAAAACAGGGAAATGAAGAGACATTAGATGTGGATGTAGAACATGTATTCTCTGTGGACCGTGCTCCACAATGTCCCGATTATTACCTTGTTCTTCATGTAATCTCACTGTGAGTGCAACTATATCACTTGATGTTGGTAAGTTGTACCTTCTACCATCGTTAGACCATGAGGAAAGGAACCTTAATTTGATTGGCACGTTGTTGTAGGCCTGATGCATGTCACGTGCCCTTTTGAATTCTTGTACAAGAACATTACCTTGATTAAACATTTGTGTCAGCCCGACAATGATATATCTATCTATTTGATTTGTTTGTGATCGTGACACTGCAAGTATACAGTTGTCAGACAAGTAGTAAAACCGGTTAGTACCGGGTCAAATTCACAGGGACTTGTGATTATAGAAAAGTGTAGTGAATTACAAAATAAAGATGGTAAATTGATTGACTTTGAAGAGAATTAATTAACTAACAAAAATGCAAGTGATGAGAAATTAAATATTAACTCTACCCCCTAAGATTATTGATCCACTTAAACTTCAGATTTGACAATCTAGAATTACCTACAATTATTATTCTCATATTGTAAACAGATGTATCAATTTTAATAACCTTCTTCCAAAATGAACCTAGGTGATCAGAACACACTTCCGCGTCATTCTAATTATTTAAGCGATCTATCTCCGTCCTAGACCATTCTGAACTTTCGTTCTAGAACTAAACCTAGCCTAATTTACTCTGTGGTCTAGTAATACTCATTTATTCTTAAGTGAAGCATACCACAAATATTTCATGGTCGGAGAAATAATGCATCAACATTTCGAGTAAATAAACAAGATTTATGGAATAATAATATGTAGAACTAAATAATCCAAACCCTAGGTTTAAGTTTCACAATAAATCCTAGAAGATAAAATTAATCTAGCTACTAAACATAATTAAAAGATGAAAGAATGAAGAACAAAGAATGATGTTGCCGGCTCTTGTGCGAGCTCCCCTATGTATGTGTGTATCCCTCTTTGTGCGTGCTATATGTACTGCCTCCAAAAGTGACCGAATTGTTGGCTGCTTCTCTTCACGTCAAACCTAGTCCAAATTGGACTAGGTTTGGTCCAATTGCTCATTGAGTCACCAAACTTCCATATATTGTTCATCTTAGTCCCAAACATTCTTCCTTGTGTCAATTTGATCTAAACTTCCTTAATTTTTCTCCAATTCCTCCAAAGCATATTCCTATAAAAATCCTTGCGCAAATAATAAGAAAGTAGCTAATTATCACAATTAAAATATATATTTAAGGATATAATATATAACATTATTTGCACTCATCAGTTTGCCTATCACTAAAACTCCTTAGTCAGTTTTCTGTCTCATGCTCCGTATAAAAAATGTACAATTGAGCAAAACAGGGTTGATTATTACTTGATGGTAATAAAGAACCAATGGTATGATGATTATCCCCCTTCAAACGGAATACATACAGTCCATTATCATCATTTATATAGTTATCGATATGTCCACCGGTTGATGTAAATGAAAGCCGACTGTTAAACTCTCGAATATGTTTCCGGAAGTACGTAGATAACGAACCTGCGTTATAATCGAGCAAATGCTGCAAACAAATCAGCGGAGTTTTCTCGAATGACAATTCGAGTTTCCTATTCTGACAACAGAATCAAAACTTAGGATTATTTCTCCTTGTCCGTGAGCGAATGCTCCTCTCCAGCCTCCACAAAACTGCCCCACAATTGACATTTGGACATCCACGGTCTGGTGCACCTAGGTTCTCTATCTCCGTGAATCTCCCTACACATTAGATATTGACTAATTGAATGACTACAAATGTGCCTATTATATTATAGAGTAATGGATTGAACGATCAATTAAACAAGTATACAAACAATGTACACTAAGCATAGTTTTTTAACAAACAAAAATCCAATTATTCGAGTATAAGAAAAGTAAATTGTGAGTATGTATAGTAAATATTTGTCACATGTCTAATGGAATAATTATTTATTTATTATCATTATCAAATAAATCCCGATGAATGACCTACACGGGGTGTGTACAACACCCACTATGGGAATGTTCCACCAGCGGAGTCACTAGGGATACTGACAGTCGTCCCAGAAGATACCCATACGGGGAAGAGCTTCTCGTGATCGCACCTCACAAGTCTAGTCTTTGCGCCAGCTTGTGAAGCCAGAGCACTACCTAACGGGTCTGTGTGCCCAAAATCTACATGGATCGGGTCTGCGCGTCTGCCATGATATGTTCAAGTCATCCGGTCCGAACCACTCCACTCCTCACACTAACGACAGTCAGGTCATGAAGTGCGGTCCGCGCGTCACTCCCTCATACCTCATTCATTTCGCTAAAGTTATGTCATGAAGTGTAGTCTGCTTGCTACTCCCTCATACCTAACTCGTTAATCACTTGAAGTGTGTATGTTTGGTCTGCAAGTGCATGTCATACCACACATACTCTAGTGAAAAATGGCATCATTCATTATGTTATGCCACGCTGAGTTAGGTCATGCTTGTTTGGTCAGTCTTCCACGCAAGCATACCTAATCTGTTAACCACTTGAAGTTATGTGCATCCCATTAGGCACATAACTCCAAATTAACAGCATCTAGACTAATCGTATTTTATCTCTTATGATTATGCACGTATCATTCAATAACCGAATGTGTCAACCGTTTGGGATGCATGTCACCTAAATTTCTATTAGTTCTTTAATGCGATGTCATAACCTAGACATTCTACTTTTAAACTTTATATCTTGTTACTTGCATGATGTCATGACAATCAATTATTCGTTAGATGAAATTTACTTACGTCATCTCTCAATCTCATGAGTTGTTAATAAAACCTTTTGTCTGTTGATTTTGTGCCTAAGTATTTAACTATCGGCTTTATACAAGTTTCATGGTTCTAAGGATGAAAATCATAAGCATGTCATTATCATTTTGCGGGCCTAAACATGGTACTAGCGTCCCTTGGGCCTATACATGATACTAGATTCATTTAGACTCTCTGACCCTAACATGATACTAGTGGAGTTCAATTAACGGTCCTAACATTATACTAACGAGTTTTCTTTAAGGTAACGGTCCTAACATGATACTAGTGTATGCATACAATAGTCACTGTGCAATAATCATATATCAACCATAGTTAAAGTTGCAACCCAAAGTATATAACTAAGAATTATACTTCATGCATCAAGAAATTAATATATTACACTACCCGGGTTACCCGTTCATTATTTTGTGTATTTAGCCAATTATTTTAACTTATAGTTCATTATTCGGTATCTTATTTACGAACACGGAAGAGAACTATAATGAAAAACCCGTACACTACCCCTCACTTGGATGTAGCCCGAAGTAGGTATCGGCTACGGGTTAAGAATGGTCAGAAATGTCGGTTGAAGTTGATACTCGGAGTCGAGAACTTAGCGGTAATAAGAATTTAATAAAATATTATAAGAGATTTCGCAAGTGAACGTTTACCGATACCGGCCTGGTATAATTTATGGATAAAAAACGCAGGTTCTTATGGTTCTCTAATGGTCTACGATGGTTTAAGGTAAGGTTTGGGTGAAAAGGAAAGTCCGGGAATTTTTGGAGAGTTTCTAGGCACAACACAAAATATTTGGGCACAACAAACTATTTTAAAAAAAGGGAAATAGAATATTTAATACTATAAACAAATGAAAGTTGGAAACAAAAATTTTATAAAAGTTATAAACCACTAACAAGAGATTTATAAATAAAAACTCAAAATAAGAAAAGTATAATTTTACAACTATATATAAAAAGAAACAAAAATAAAGTTTTTAAAAAGAAAATAAAAGTAGATTTTTTTTAAAGGAAAAGTGAGCATGCTTAAAAAAAAAGAACAATAAATATTTTAAAAGAACTAATTAAAAAATATAGCTTTAGTGCCTAAAATGAAGGTTTTAAACTTAATGGAGGGCTGGACTGACACTTTATGAAACTAAGGGGCTTAAATGAGACAAAGAGAAAAGATGAGGGCAAATGACTAGTAGTACAATATTACCCAAAAGAAATAGAAGAGGCAGTGCAGTTCGTCTTCTTCTTTGGGCTCGCCAAATTTGTTGGCGGCGGCGGCGGTGTAGGTGAAACGGAGAATTTCCGTGGTGGACTTGACTCCCACCGAAGCGCCGGTCGATGAGGGAGGCGATGGTGGTGGTCTCGCGCTGAACGGAGCTCCGATTGGTGAGAAAATGATGTTCATGTCAGAAAACGGTTTTTGGCTCCTTTCTCCTCTGTTTTGGCACCTCCGGCGGCGGGCGATGGTGGGCTGGCTTCGTCTCGTCACCGCGGAGGTAATGGTGGTGGATTTTTGAGGTGGTGAGGCTGCAAAGTAGAATGAGAAGCAATGACGAAACTTAATGAAGATGGGGGTGGTAGCTGCCACCCTTAAAACTTTGG
The DNA here is from genome assembly GCA_038382905.1 of Daphne laureola. Classification (NCBI taxonomy): domain Eukaryota; kingdom Viridiplantae; phylum Streptophyta; class Magnoliopsida; order Malvales; family Thymelaeaceae; genus Daphne; species Daphne laureola. The sequence continues at coordinate 10,929 of JBBYHH010713945.1, forward strand.
GTGCATAGGAATGTATACTATATATTATAGGATAGATGTAATATTTTTTCAATTTAGCTCCTCATACCCGATTAGAAAATAAATATAAGCTAAATTCTAACTAAAACCCAACCCAATTATATAGATTAGTTCACTCACAACTTACTCTCATGAAATCTATAAATGGATCAACTTTATTTTGAAGTCTTTTGTGTAATTCGTTTACTATTTTATTATACTACATCCGTCCCAAAAAAGATGCTGCGTTTCATTTTTAACATTTAATTTATAAATTCATTTCCTTAATATTTTAATATGTAAAATCAAATATTTTTAATGCAAATTGTAGATTAGTGTGTCTAGTTTCTAAATATATATATTTTTAAAAATTTTAATGAATTCTTTCTAGTAATAACTTGATTCTCCCACAATATAAAAAAAGAAACGCACCGTTTTTTTAGGGAAGGAGATGAGTATTAATTAGTTCGTTTCACTAGTTATTGTCTATATATGACATTGCCGCCTTGTCAAAATATTTAGTTCCAGTTGCTTATTTTTGTATTTAGTTTTAGTTATTCATTTTTGTATTGAGTTGTTTGTATGTGTCTAATAATTCTTTTATTATCATATTAGTTGTTAGTTGTCTCTTAAGTCAAAGTTTAAGTTATTTATTTAATTAGTTGTCTTGCCAAGTTCCTTTAATGAATTTTTTTTCTTTTGATTCTAATATCTTCTAATTGGTGAGTAAAAATTAATTATCTCATTAATTTTCAATTGATTGTTTTAGTATTTTTTTAAGCTATGTTTAACAAGCAAATAAAAATTTCTGATTTTTCTTAAAATAAAGCTTCAACTGGAAGTGAAGATTAAGATCAACGATCTAAAAATGATCAAGTACATAAAAAGGTTAAAAAAGAACATTGTATTGAGCATTGAGTACTTTATGTATGTATTAATTTTCAATATTAGTATGAATTTGAAGAATTTCTTTCGTACAAATTGTTCTTGTATCGTCTCTGGTAATTGACTCAACATATATTAAGCTATATGCCAGCCCCACAACTTCAAATTCCTGGCTACGTCACTGATGAGAAGTTGATGACCGAATTGAATCAAGAACACGAATCTGTGTTCTTTTTCATTTTTATTTCTTTGATGTTTCTTTTCTTTATTTGATGATGAAGGATTGAGAGTATATATACTAGAGGGGTATGGGTTGGTCAGAAGATAATGGTAGAGTATGGGTGGTTGAGTATGATCAAAGGAGAAATGATGAAGAGGCATGGCTTTGCCAGAGAAGAAGAGAAAGTAAGGTCTGACTAATATAAAAAAAAAAAGGTAAGGTCTCACTTTTCTTTCTTTCTTTCTCCCCCCCTTTTTAAAATAAAAATAAAAATAATTATTCACTTAATTAATTAATTACTATCCATTTACTAATTTATTAACTAATTACTCCTAACTACTTAAAAATAAAATCCACTTAAATTCTAAGTTAAACAACATAAAAAGATAAGAATAAAAGAAAAAATATTAAATATTAAAGAATATACAATAAGGGAAAATAAACACCACAAAAATTAAAATCTACCGTATCCTAAAAATACTAGTTCGGACCATAATTTTTAGAGTTATTAAAATGTATATGACGGAACAATTGTGGCGACTGCAGCAGCAACGAGCGGCGAAACAAAAGGTATGTCACAACTCGTGGTGTAACAGCTGAACGTGTGCCTTGTGTTTAGTTGTGGCCAAAGTGGTGGTAGGAGGTGCCACTACCTTTGTAACGGCTTGCGTCACTACTGTAACTGCCACAATGTCTCACACCACCAACAACTTGCGTTGGTGTGTGATGCCCGAATTATATGTGTGGGAATATGTGCTCTAAATCAAGTTTGAAATTTAAAACCCGTTCATTTTTCTAAGAGAAGGGATATTTGTTGTAGACAGGGTGAGTGAGAACCGAAGCTCCCCTTTCTATCAGCAAGAAAATATTTTTGGTTTTTGGAAGTAGAAACTTCAGATCTATGGAAAGTAAAGTGTGGAAGGTAAATACTAAAATAAATTGCAGAAATAAAAATCTCATGTGTTCACTGAGCAGAGCAAGGGAATTAGAGTAGATGTAGTTCGAGATAATACTAAGTAGAGGGGTCGGATAATTATCGGGCAACGACCTCTCGGCTCAGTGGCATTCTCTCCACTGTAGCTCTGGGGGTTCTCGCTTCCCCGATTCACCCGATGAAGGCATTATCGATCACCCAAGTCCCAGTCTGGAAGGCCCTTGTCGCAGTCTAGTGAGCACCCTCTATGAAGAAGAGCACGCGTTGGGTGTAGTCTTCAGAACACCTAGTAGAGATCCACGATCTATCCAGCAGCGGTCTCTTGATGCATCACTATCGAATATAGAAGAGTTTGGGGTTGTAGTAGCACTCATACGCTCTTCCACCCTAATTAAGCCCAGATCTCCCTACTACTTGTAAAATCTAGCCACTACATTCGGAGATCTCTAGCAACTTGTCATGCTAGGATCCAACAAGAGTTTGGGAAATTACTTGCTACTCATGCAGAATAACAGTAAGAAATGAAGGAATGAACTTAACAAAAAGAAGAAGAGAAGAAGAAAACTCTAACTCCAGTTCTCCTTGGAATCCATCATAACATTATTGAAATCAAGTAGCTTATAAAAAAACAGAAAATAAAAAAAAATTCAGAGCCGAAGCTCAGCGGTAGAATGGGTCTAAGCCCTACTACTACTACTACTACTACTACTACTATAGAAATTAACTAACCTAGACAAGCAGAGAAGTATGAACGGATTTGAGAGGGATTGAGATTTTTTAGAGTGTGTTGAGAGTGGACAGGTGAGGCCTATTTATAGGAGAAGAGGGATGAGCTAGGGTTTTAGAGAAATCCGGGGGTGGCGCGATCACGCCGTGATTTGTGTACAGTCATGTCATCCGATTGCACTGCTGGTCGCTGATTGTTTTACACTAGAAAGTGATGAAAGAGTTGACTTTCAACCGGGGCAATCACGCTGAGATTCCCGCACGGTCAGGCCGCCAGCAGGGAGGCACTTTCCTTCTTTTTCTCATTCTTTTTCATTTTGGCCCCGAGGTTTTTTTTACCGCCTCTGTCACATTCGGAAGTCATCCAAAAGTGTCCAAAAAATGCCTGATTCACCTACTTTTGCTCTGATATGCATTTCCATGCAAAAGATACTTCGACACACATTATGGACTAGCATTTGATCATAAAAACACAATTCTAAGGGGCAGAAATATAGCATTCTTGCACGCTCATCACACCCCCAACTTAAAGTTTGCTAGTTCCAAGAAAAGCTACCTGCATTTTATAACTAAGTAGATGAGATGCAAGAATGATGTTCAAGATTAAGATGCATGTGGTACACTATCCAAGCAAGCGCTGTAGCCAAACATCGCATGGAAGATCTCGCGCACGAGAGCGCCAGTAATCCCATCATGGGTACGCTGAGATGGCCCCCGCGGGCATGCACTGCAGCAGGCATCGCGTGGAAGCGGCCGCCCCTCGCCCTCACGAATCCACGACTCCCACATTTCCCATGGGAACGTCTCCCACGTTCCCCACTCTAGGTACACCTTCCACTCCCTCACGACGTGGAACATCCCTATGACGTGGGGACGTGGGAACGTGGGCAAGGGAACTGAACGGGCAGCACCGTATATAAGGAAGTTCATCTGAGAAGAATGGTATAATATTCTCTCTAATAAGACACTACTAAGTCCTTACCCTGGAACTGACTTGAGCATCAGAGTGTGCTTCCGAGGTCACAACCTCGGGTCTTTTGCAGGTTCGGACTCACTACCGGAGGAGTACCAGAAGTACAAAGTCACAGTATCCAGATAGCCGAAATACAGGCTATCAATACGTGATTCATGCTACATTATGACTGAGTTGATGATTTTGAGCGAATTTGTTGTGTGAAACTCCATATTTCTCCATGTTGATTTTTTAAGAGAGAGAAAGCTCAATTTCGAGCTCTAATGGTGATTTTGATCAGGATTGTATTTTCCTTGATTTCTTTCTGCGGAATTGGTGATTACAAGGTTGTGAGGTTATGTTTAAAATCTTACAAGGTTTCATTGTCTAGAATGTAAGATATAGTGAGTTAATCCTATAAGATGCTTATGTTCATTCATGAAATTTGTGCACCTTCACATGACTTGCTCAAATTGAGTTCAAAAATGTTCTTTCTTGTCATTAGATGCTTCATTTGCGTGCTTGTCCATAGTGTGACATGATGGAACTATTTGTCACGAAATTGTTGAATTGCACACAAATTTCATGTTCCTACTTGAAAATCTTTCAACATCTAGTTCTACTAAGTTTCTCCTCGTAAATGATGTTAATTTCATGTGCCCCTGAATGAAATGCAACTTCTGAGTTGCATCTTGATTGACAAAATGACATTTGTCTAGGAAACTAGTATTCAACTTTCATGGAAAATCTTTGCCTTGAAGTTATATATCTGGATTCCACTCCTACTGCGCTGTTGAAATACTGTCTAATTATTTTTAGGAAGGAAGTCAGCGACAACCACAAAAGCAGGGCTCGAAAGTGTCAAAATTATTAGCTACAAAAAACAAAAAAGGGCAAAGACAAAGATGTGGGACCAAGTACATAAGATACAAGCACAACTCACACAAGGAGTGAAGCATTATGATTTATTGACGAAGAGGCAGAAAGACATTGGTCCATTGACAATGTTTGAAGAAAGACCTCTTTCCAACAAGAGTTTGATATCTCCCACTCTGAGCTGGGAGAAGTTCGAGAGGTTGTAAATTCAAGGGGTTGGCAAGAGTTAATCAAGCCACCCTCCATATTCAATCAGCTCCTGGTATGTGAATTTTACGCTAATCTCAAAAGAACCATCAAGATAGATGGCACTGCAAAGAAGGGGGCAAAACCAACAACAGTGTTAGTTAGAGAAAAATATGTGGATTTCTCCCCTGCTGCTATTGTAAAAGAGTTGGGCATCCATCGAGATGGCACCGATACTCGGCTAGCGATCACTGAGGACTTAAGCAAAATTGCTACATACATCTCTGCAACGGGTGAGACACCCCAATGGGTAGAAGGAGAGAACAGGAAAGTAATTTCCCCCAAAGATCTTAAGATCCATCTATAAATATGGAACAAGATCATCCATGAGAATTTGCAGCCTTCTTCAAGACCGCATCAGATTACCATGGATATAATCGATACATTGTTTCGGATTGCTTCCGGGAAACCTGTCAGCGTCAACTATCTAATTTGGGAGGGTATTCTTGAGACGGATACTCACTTGAAGCGTAACTTTGTGTTCCCTCAGTTTATTTCACAGTTGTGCACTAGAGCCCAAGTCCCTAGCCTCCTGACGGATACATTAAGCCAGAGCAATTGTAAGATCTAGAACTGGGAAAATCAGAAGGAGGACATCAGAAGTGCTAACAAGGTGGAGGCCAAGAAGAACAAGAGAAGCATAGAAGAACAATTGGAAAGTGAGGATGAGACAAACAATGAGGATGAGACAGACAAGGATTATAGAGAAGGGTACAAAGATTTTGAAGAAGAGATTTTGGAGAAGGGTAAACCAACGGCCCAAAAGCTGCATTCTGGACTCAATCGGTTGTTCACGAGGATCAAGGAAAAATTTAAGGTACAAAAGGAGCGAATGGAGACACTCGAGGCATTGATTAGAGATTATGAGGCTAAACGCCTCATGAAAGAGGAGAGGCACGGGATAGATGAGGCTGCTACTTTAGCCCGATTGGAAGAGATCATGAAACATAATAGTGTTATGCATTTGAAGACTCAGTGCCTTAGGAGACAATTGATATTCGTGCTTGCACACCCGAGTGAATGTCATCCAGATACACCATCCTCCGCTCCGGTTGCAGAGATACCACCTTCCATCGCTGCACAACCCAGCATTCCCACAAAGATCGTATCACATTCTTTGTCGGTATTTACTTATCAGAGGAGACCCTCTCCACCAACCAGTTCAGGGGCCGGTACTGACGCCGGTCCCGCTTCTACCCAGGACCCAGGGGCCTAACTTGGCCCCCCAGGTATGACTTTGCATTACCTCCTTTTCTTTATATCCCTCCCTTTAGGCATGAGGAGATGCCTTATTTTGAGTTTGGGGGAGTGTATGCTTATATTGAGTATGAGGGCGTGAGATCGTACCTTCATGTATGTTGGATTTGATTATAAGACACATGCAAGCATCTAGTTTTAAAAATTATTTTTGGATAATCTCATTGCCCTAATGAGTTGGACTATTGTTTGGAACCTTGCATTTGAGCTAGAACTTGCTTTCTTGTAACTGTTATCAATCCACATTTTTTGTATGTTAAGCCGGGAATACGATGGCAATATAAGATGAGCCATTTGACTAAAAAAGAGCCAACCTATGCATAATTCCAATAGTTGAACCCCTTTGAGCCTTAAGCCTAATTCTTTCATATAACCACATTTTAAGCTTATCCTTTCACTTACAGTATCATTCGATCTTTGTGTTACTTGAACATGTCTTGATTGGGCTTAGGTACTAATATTTGAGAGATGTGTCATAAAGTGAGTTTTTGGGGGGGGGGATTTCACATACCTTTGTTGAAATTTAAAGTGAGAGACATTTCTGAAAAATTGTGATGTGCTAGTGTTG
>JBBYHH010714056.1:0-17587 GCA_038382905.1 Daphne laureola
AAATCCTTGACCCAACACCCTTGCAAAAATCGACCTTCATGGAGAAAGAGGAGAAATGAGTTCCAACCAACTTCCAAGCTTACTTCCTTGAAGAATCCAACATAAATCCATGCTTACCTTCTTGATTCTTGTTGATTTGGTGTAGAGATGGAGATATGAAGCTTGGTGAAGAGGAGTAAAATGTGAAGAGGATGAAGATGAAGAAGGTTCAAGAACAAGTTAGAAATGAAAAGAATAAAAGACTTAAGATATAATATTAATTCTTTCTCTTTTTACCCTTTCCCCTTTTAATTACTTAACAAATATAAATCCCATTTCTTTCCTCTCACCCATATTGCCGAAATTACCTTCTCTTTTCTTTTAATTTTGTTCAAATTTGTTTCCATCTCTTGCCATAATATATACTATTACATAAGTGGATGATGATATCATCTCACTCACATTTTCTTTAAATCCCGATTTGACACTTGTCCTCCACTCATTCATATAATTATATAATAATAATCCATTATCTCCTTTTATCCCAAATTGGCGACGTTTATATGTCCATTTTGTCTAATTTTTATGAAATGACCATTTTGCCATTCGAAGTAAAATTTAGCAAAATGACTCATAACTCACATTTCACCCTTAAAATACACAATGCCACTGACATAAACCCCTAATGACGTCTTGGGACTTAGAAATGATCAATTAAACATACCTAGCTTATTGAATTTCAAAGTTTCAGCGATGGAAGAATCTGACCGTCAGGCATCCAATCTCAAAAAATCATTATCTGCCCGCGGTGATTGTAACAAGCATGACCCCCAACCTAGGGTTGCACCGTTTTGCATTTACGTTCGCATCTTTTCTTCAAACTTCTCTCATTTGACTTGCAATTCTTCTCCTTTGAGCCGAGACTTCTTCACTTGGTCTTCCAACTTGTAAATTAAGGCCCAAGCCTCCAAATGCACCATTTTAGCTCCATTTTACCTTGCATCTTGCATCTACAAAATAATGGAAGATAACAAGTAGAACGCAGTAATAATCCAATTTATGCACATAAAGACATGAATTGTAAGAAAATACCACATTAAAGTGTTTGTGTTTTGACACCTAACAGACTCCAAACTCAAACCATTGTTAGTCCCCGGTAATACAATTCACTATAATCTTAGCTTGCTCAATCCATTCATGTCTACTAAAGTCAATTCATAGCAAAGAGCAACATGTGAACGGAAATGTGAATAATCAACAAAGTCTTAGACTATCGTTCTCAATGTACAAAATAGAGGATCAATCCCTAAGTGTTTCTCTCTCTCATAAAGAGGGTAGTGTGTGTGTGTAAGGTGATCTTGCTAAGTGTTCTCTTTCCATAAGCTTGTGAATGAACCAAAACTCCTCTGCTTGGTTCTAAAGAACATGGTATGCTTCCTTGGTCAGATGGTCTTTCACAAGGTTGTAATGAGGTCATTGGCTAGGTGAGTGTGGTAATTTGGTTGGAGGCTAATTATAAGTGGAGCTTAAATGACTCACATGCACATGCAAGTTGCGCAACTAAGACTTAGTATTTGTACCCAAACCCACTTGCTTCTTTTTGTCACTCTCACTCCTTTACAACATTTGTTTTACATAATCAGCCTCACCTTTTACCATCTTTGGATCTCTTTTTTTTTTCAACTTTAAACAAGTGCCTTTTCATTTTGAACTTTTTGAATTGCACCATTTTCATAATTTGTTTTTGAAAATTTTCATACTAGGTGCTTCATTTTGGACATTTAGAGCACTAGACACACATTTGTTTATCCAAGGAAGTCACTCATCTTAATAGCTCTTATGAAATAATATTGACACAATATTTGAAAAAACAATTGGCTCAACACCTCGCTGGGTAAAAATTCTCTTATCTATCACATTGAGGAAAAAAATATACTACTAAATTAATTAAATGAATAAAATCTCACATACATGCTCTAATCATCAATCGACTCATTGAAACAAAAATTTCATGCATCCACCAAGACAATATAGCAATTGCATGAGTCATGGCAAAATCACACAAACATGCATCTTAAGGCACACCAACCATCTTCCACGTGATTTACATGACTGAATCCCCCCCAAGCTCAAAATTAAAGCATATCCTTATGCATGGAAGGAAATATAAAGGGAAGAACGGTAGGTCATACCTTGGGGGCCAAGAGGCCCTTTTATGCCTATAAGCTTGGAACAAGTCTTGTATTTGCTCCAAAGCTCTCAAATATGAGCGGTTGCAGTCTCTCAATCATGAATAACCCCTGAAAAGTCCTCAAGTAAATTAATAAGGGGTGAGTCTTTAACAAAATATGCAAATATGTACAAGACTCTAATTGGCGGTCTTGCAACTTGCACTTAGCATTCAACTATAAAGATACATGTACAAGATGCAAACAAGGTATGTTGTGCACATAGAGCATGTTTCAAGATCATCAAGAGAGGCATGAGTGTGATCAGCAACAACACAAGTGATGTGAATCATGTGTCAAGTAAAACTGATAGCATGGCATGGAGTGTATATCAATCATATTTCAAAGATTACCACTAACACCTAAAATGATATCCATACAGAGCATGAAGGTGTTATGAGATGTACTCCAATGCATCATAGCAAGACATCATGAAAACAATCATCAACAAGGGTGGTTTACACAAGATGTGCTCTTTTGGCTAACAAGTCAAACTACTAAAAATATATCATGAATGCTCATACATGCTTAAGATTTCTTACATTTCATCATACAATCAGTGAATAAAGCTCATCAAGCTCAAAAGCATGCATACAACTCATGGTGTCTCAAGTCAAGTCATGATAGCTCAACAAATGAAAATGAAGCTTGACTAATCAAAAAGTGACTTAGAGACTAAAATGAGCCTTGACCTTGTTCATAAATGATGAATGATGTGATAATCATGTATGCCAAAACCATTTTTAAGAAATAAGAGTTGGTGGAATTTTTGAAGAATCTTTGAATCGAGGAAAATTGAAGTTACCCCTTTTTGAAAAATGTTTGCCACGTCCCCTTTACTTTCATGGGCGCGCCCCTCATCTATTCCTTGGGTGCGCCCCCCTCTAAGGTTGCACTGCCTTGTCATGCAAAAATGGCTGATATGCATCAGAAGGGCCACGTAGGGTCACGCGGGGTTTCGCAAATAGGGTCACGCCCTTGTTTACAATTTATACGGCGTGCCCTCAAGGGGCGCGCTTGCTGAAGGGCGCATGTGTTGCAAGGGAGTACGGAGGTCACTCGGGACCGGCATGCATGAGTCACGTAGAAAGGTCGTGCATGAACTCTAGCATCAGGTGGTACACACGGGGTTGTGTTGAGGGTCACGCTATAGGGTCGCGCTCCCTTGTGCCCAAATTTACCAATTCTTCTCATCTCCCTTCAACCTTCTTCAAATTGTTCCCACACTTTTTTCACTCAACTGCTTGAACATTGATTCTCACCTTGTTCCTACATAAAAAACAACCTCCAAAATTCATTAGACACATGTTATAGGAAAATCTACATAAAAAAGATAACAAAATTTATTGAATTGAAATTTTACTAAACGTTAGGGTGCCTCCCACAATCGCCATGTTTCTCACCTTTGGCTAGGCATTGATGAAGAACTCAAGTAGTGTTCCCAGATGGAAACATCAAGTCATCTCTGATCATTCTCTCTTGGGGTGGACTAGATGGTTTCTTAACTTTCCAAGTGTGATCCTTCACCTTCCACACTTAAACCACCTTCACACCCTCAAACTTCTCTTTCAAGTTCTTTATGGAATTACCTCCAGCTGACCTTGCTTGCTTCTTCACCTTAGAAGAAGTAGCCTTGCTCTCATTCTTGCTTAGTTCACACTTTGGTTCTTCGAATTCACCAATTTGAGCCTCCTTGATCAAACAACCATGCTCGATCATGCTAGTGAGTGGTTGGACATCCCTGACCTCCTCACTAGCTCCATCATTTGGGGTCTTAAATGGTACTCTCTCAGCTATAGCATCATCCAAAATTGTTCTTGCATCCTCCTCATTCCATTTCTTGTAAAATTCCTCTCTTTTTGTTCTTCCACAGCCTTAACTCATAATCATCAATGCCAAAACAATCCATCAATTATGAACTAGATACTCTCATTGCTTCATAAAGGTTGAACTTCACCTCCTCTCCAGAAACTCTCAAGGTGAGCACACCTTGCTCAACATCTATCAAATCTTTGCCCGTTGCAAGAAAATATCTTCCAAAAATTAGAGGCATTTGAGCATCCTCCTCCATGTCGAGTACAACGAAGTCCACCGGTACGTAAAACTTGTCAACCTTGACTATTAGATCCTCTAAAATCCCTCTTGGATATGTGAATGATCTATCCACAAGTTGAAAACAAATATAGGATGGCTTGCCTTCTGCTAATCCAAGCTTTTGACAAACGAACCATGGCATAAGATTTATGCTAGCACCAAGATCACACAAGGCCTTGTCACAATGATAGGGTCTGATGTCACATGGTATTGTGAAACTCTTGGGTCCTTCAATTTGGGTAACATCTTTCTATTGATTATGGCACTAACTTCCTCACTAACTTTAATGGTTTCATTATCCTCAAATATTCTCTTTTTGGTGATTAAATCCTTTAAGAACTTAGCATAGGTAGTCATCTCTCTTATGGCATCCAAAAAGGCAATGTTGATCTCTACCTTCTTAAAGATGTCCAAAAACTTTGAAAAATGTGCCTCATCATGCTTGATCCTAAGCCTTTGAGGATAAGGTATCTCTCTCAAGATCCTTCCCTTCACTTCTTGGTAAATTCTTTGCCTTTCTGGATCCAAAACCTTCTTGGACCCCTGCTATCCACTATTTACAGCATACTATTTTCACTCTTTTCTTCCACATGCTTCTCTTCCTTCTTCAACCAATGGTTTCCCACTCATAAGAGTCACTGCATGAAAAAAATTTCAATGTTCTTGCATACTAGGCTCAGTGTCGGAGGAGAACTTTCTTTTGTTCAATGTTTTCATTGATGTGGCCAATTGTGCCATTTGAGTTTCCAAATTATGGCTGAAGGCTCTTATGTTGGCTAGATCTCCATCCAACCTTTTGTGTACTTCACCAATTAACCTTTCAGTTGAATACTCCACTTTTTTCATAAAACCCATCATTTTCTCAAACATTTGGTTCACTCTTTCCATTTGATCCGCACCGGAGAAAGAAGCTTGATGTTGTACACTTGCTTGGTTGGGAGGATTTTGGTAAATCTGACCTTGATAGGGGCAGGGCTTGTTGTAATAGCCTCCCTCTTTCTATAATTGTCCCCTATTTTATGGATATTGGGCAAATTGACACTCAACCATTCCATCTTGAATTTCCGCCGACATCACTTAAGGTGGAGCCACTTATTGTGCTTGAGTCTTCATTATCCTTAATACCATGGAAGTGAGGGCACTCATTTGAGCTTACAAATTTGTTTCTTTTTCAACCTTGTAAAGTCTTCTTTTGATTTGAGAACCACCACTCCCAACTACGTGCATCATATCACCAATTGACCAATGTTGGTCATTTTCTTCCATCAACTCTAAAAGATCCCAAGCGGCCTTCGGTCCCATGTGAAGGAACCAACCTCCAATGGTAGCATCCAAGTGCCACTTCTTCTTCTCTGATAATCTTTCATAAAACAAACATACTTGGTATTCTCTTGAAACTCCTACTTGTGGGCATCTCTTGACTAAGTCCTTTAATCTACCCCATGATTGTGACAATGTCTCTTCTGGATCTTCCTTAAACCGCAAAATCTAATTTTTTAAATCAAAAGCCTTTTTTGAAAGGAAGTACTTCTTAATGAAGGCATGTCTCAAGTCAACCCATGTCCCAATATTTTCTGGATCTAAGCCCTTGTACCATTTCTTAGCATTTCCTTTAAGAGAGAATGGAAACAACCTCATTCTCTTTGCCTCTTATGAAACTCCTCTCAACTCGATTGTGTTGCATATGATGGTAAATTCATCCAAGTGCTCATTGGGGTCCTCATTTAGAAATCCACGGAAGCTATGGTGCTCAACATAAGTGAGTACATGCCCCGGAATGGTGAAATCATGTTGCACCGGAGTAGGCTTGATAATCCTCTTATCATCCTCTCCATAAACCAGAGCAAACAAATCAGCCAACCGTCTTCTTTCTCCATTAGCTCCATTGTGGCTAGCATTGATGTTCTCACCCATTTTCTGCCCAAGACCATCTACACCATCTCTATGTACCGGAATCTCTTGATTTTGCAAATTTTTGCCATTTTCTCCATTTTCTTGGTTTCCTTTTGGTGGAACCTCATTTAGAACCACTCCAATTCCATCATGGTTGCCTCCATTACCATTTCTACCATTACCATTCCTACCATTTTTATTCTTTCCATTCAAACATAGACCATTACCAGCCAGATCCTCCATTCTTGTCCGATTTCTCAACCTTCGCAAGGTTCTTTCAATTTCCGAATCATATGATATGATTTCCCAATGCTCTCTTCTTCTCATGCAAAAATTGCTACCTACAGCAACAAAGATCGATAAACACTAGAAAAATAGTAAGTGAAACTACCAAAAACACACAAATGCAAAACAACACCAAAAAACACAAAATGAACTCTCCTCAGCAACAACGCAAAAAACATGTTACTTAGCACTAGGGTGTGTAATGTTTCATCCAAAACAGTAGCAAACACACACTCACGTCTTAAATTTATAACAACTCTAGCCGACACTTACCTATCATAGTAAAGAGGTTCAACAAGAGGGATCGACCAAGGGGAGAGGCTTTAGGTGCAACTAAATGACAAATGCTAATCTACTTAAATGTGATGATGCTAAATGGTGTGAAATGATAGAAAACTAGTATGTGAATAGTAACCAAGTTGATTTTGGGATGAAACAGTAACTTGTTTTGCAAGTAACGAAAAGGGTAAAATAGTAAAAGTGTAAGGAACGAGTTTCAATCAATAGACAAGCTCTTCTAGGGGTTTCTACCTACTATGGAGGTTCACTATCATCATCATATCATGCAAAGAGATGGATTATAAAGGTTTGATTACTTTCCTCTCGGATAAGAAAACTCTCTCTACCAAACTAAGGCTTTAGGAACTCTTATCCTCTAAAGATACTCAGCCTAGGGTAAATTCCAGCAACATAATCAATGCACCAATCAACATCTACGGGCCCTCTCAGACTCCGATTCAATCAAACAATTAATTCCTAAGATCTAAATCAACAACTTCCCTCTCGGGTTCATCATCGAATACCTAGATGACATATTAGCATGGTGAGCAATCATCAAGTATGCATACATGATAAAAACTGCAAGGAATCAATATCTAAGCATCAAGAGACATGATAGATTATACTTAACCTCCTAGGTGAGAAAATCCTAGAAGATGATAAACAACTACTCACTAATGAACATGCTAATCAAATAAATCAACATGCTAAAAGCTATAGGCATGATAAATAAAAGAGAAAGGGAGAAGAAATAGTCTTTAATGAAGAAATCTTGGAAGGGTTTCCAAGAACACCATTAAAAGGAACTCCAAACCCTTGTATTGATGAAGAAAATGACAAGGGCTGCACAAATCCAGAAATCCCGATTCTCCTCTCCTAAAACTTACCCTAAAAGGTCTATTTATAGTGACATAACATCCTAAAATCCCCCTAGACATGCTAGGCACCCAAAAATGGTCATTAAGGGTATATTTATCCTAAAAATATGAGTCAGAGCAAGGGGAATTTTGGTAGAAGCCGCCTCAACCATTGGGTGTCGCACAAGGGTCACGCAAGGAGGGTGCGCGCCATTCAAATTGCTCGGTGTGACCCCTGATTTTCAAAAGCACGGATCTAGCTGCGTGTGGGTAGGGGGCGCGCTGGCTTGTGATGACCAGAATGACCCCTGACTTAGGGTCGCGTCATCCTGGCTTCAAAATCTGCCTCTTGCTCCAATTTTCTTTTGTTTGACTTGCAATCCTCCTTCTTTGACCCGAGACTTCTTGACTTGATCTTATAACTCGTAAATTGAGTCCTAAGCCTCCAAATGCACCATTTTAGCTCAATTTTATCTTGCACCTACAAAATAATGGTAGAAAAAAAGTAGAATGCTCTAGTAATCCAATTTATGAACACAAAGGCATACGAATTGTAAGAAAATGACACATAAAAGTGTAAGTGTTTTGACACACAACAGTGTGCTAGACATCTTTTTTGATGTACTGTGAGTCAGGTATTTGTAAAGTCTTGTTTCTCAGGCATTAAAGAAATCCTATTGGCAAGGAAAGTGTAAAGACCTGTGTGTCAGATAGTTTGTCAGGCAAGCGTAAAGACTTGTGTGTCAGACACCATTCATAGTGGATTCAAATCTCAAGTGATACTTAAGAAGATGGCGTAGGTCAAGAGGACCAAATCTTTATAATTCTAGTGTGCCATTTATACTTGTTTTACTTCTTGTTCTTCATCACGTGTTGATACTCTATTTTTCAAGTGGGTTTTTAAACTGTGTTTTCATCAACGTGTTTACAGTTGGAAAAGTTTTGTTTTTAACTTGCAGATGTTTTGCTCGACTGAAGCCAATTCACCTCCCTCTTGGCTACTTTTAGTACTATAGCACCAGTAATTTCCTTGACAAGGTTACCCTTTAACCCTGGAACCCAATTCTCAGGGCCAAATGACCCACCAGCAGTAAGGTGTCCCCGACTCACCTTTACTTAGTGAAGGAGAACTCATCTATACGCTAGTAGAGGAGTGGGGAAAATGGTTTGTAGTTAGGAAAATCTAACACCATCTACAACCACTCAGCCAATAACTTTAGAGAGGTCTCCCCATCCGACCCTCTCCATAGAATAGGCTTCTTCACTGCCTTATAACTCTGCTTCTTTAGGCATATAAAGAATAACCTCTTTCAATCGGCCCACGAGGTGGGAGTCATGGCGAAACCAAGAACCTTCAATCCGCTAACACACTAGGGGGACACGTGAAAATGGTGTTGCTCCTTCGCCAGATCTAACTATTAAAATTGAAGAAACCTTTGGGGTTAATTGACTAAGACTCACCCTAAAAACATACACACCTGAAGCAGTAATAGGTGTCACGGGAACCTAAGCCCGACCCTAAATTGAGCGTTGTAGACTATCAAGGTATGTACCTCGACCATCTCCTTGTCGCAAGGCAACCCAAGCAATTGGAGCATTTCTTCTAGTTTAACTCCCTCACTACCATGCGAGGCCACAAACACAGCTTCAAATCCGACTCTAACCGCTCGAAATACATGGTGATTAGAGGCCACTCATGAGAGAGCTTGGGGCTAGTACTAGGATTGTTCTGATTCTTATGGACCATTTATACAAAAAACAATCAATATAAAGATAGATCCCCAAGATATCCTGTAATCGACCCTGAGATCCCCAGATACTCGAAATCTCAAAAATCCAAAAAGAAAAACCCCAAAATAGAGGGAGACCTACATGGAGGAAATAAATTACCTTTACAAGTTTTATGGATGTGATACAAGGTTTTCAAAATTGTGCCTTAAACGAAAATCCATAAACCAAATCAGAAGCACAATAAACTTCAAACTCGTCGGCGAAACGGCGAAAGCAACTATCTTAGGTGAAAAATCTCAAATAGTAACTTGAGGAGACTGAAGGGGTGCTTTAAATATCTTGGGTAAAAAACTGTCCCTTGGAATTCACCCACCATCATCACAGCTCCGGAGTCGCACCTTACCATTCCCAACATGGCATGTGCCCTGATCGTGAACAAAAAGCATCGTAACCATACCACCACACGCTAGAATCCGCTCATCCGACATAAACGTGACCCTTCACCCATTATCTAGGCTACCACTTACACAAAGGCCAACTAGTTAACCAAAAAAATTGGTACACAGAGACCTAAAAACCTATGTTCCATTCTAGGAGGGGACAAGTTGGTAATATACAAACCAAACAATGGATGTGTCCAAGTTTAGCCTAGCGGTATTTGACCCCAAATTTCTAATTAACGTCCAGATCCTAGACATTTGACCCTGTCATACAAAATACCCAACAAAATTAATAAGAGATATTCATGATGATAATAAATCAATATAAAACATTACAATTACATGGTTAAACAAATTTCAACTTGCTCCACATTACAAAGTTGTAAGTTTAAGAATTAAATAAAAAAATTCAACTCTATAATTCTTATTGAAAATCATAGAATGAATAATAATATTAATTCTAATAATATAGAATTAAAATAGATAATCAAAATCAAGAATCGAATTTCAAAGGAACTCCGAGTCTTATATTTCACACAATCTCCTTAAAACATATTCGCCCCCTCCAGTACGACTGCTCGAGATTTTACGGGCAACTGTCTCCCAGTATATAATGGAATATGTGAAGTGAAGTTGCACCAAACTATGCATGGTGGAGGTGTCATTTTCTAGTGGTAGGGAGAGGCTTAGCGATAAATGGTACCATAATACACCATTATGCTAGTCATAAACTTCATCCTTAAAGGTCATGAACCACCATATTTATGGTGGTAAAACCTCCCTAATAATGGCCATAACCATGCTCATAATATCACCACTAATGACACATAAATCTCCTAATAATTGTAGAAATAAAATATGAAAAAATAATAATTTATCGTTCATATAATTTTCACAATTTTCATAATATTTCCAACAAATCCTTGAAAGTCAAACCAAACGGATCTCTTCGCCAAATAAGGTACTTTTATTGTACTTCAATACTAGATCCCTTCGATCAAGTCGCTTGATTGGGCTCGAGCACAACCCTATATAAATGATGGTGCATTTCTAAGAAAGGTACGCTCTAAGATACTCTCTCCCCTCCTCTTTTACTCTTAATTTCTCATATGTCCTCCCATTTAGGTTGTGCTTGGATTCTCAGACGTGGTACTGTTGGGCCATCACTTGGGCTAAGACAATTTGGATATGATGTCAGAGGCACTGGTGGAGGCTGTGGATAGAGCAATGTCGTGGAGGTAGGAATGAAGGATGTTGATTTGAGTTTTTTTCCAAATCTGGTTACGTTCAATTTTAATTTTTCTTTTGTTTCCAGATCTAGGTAGGTTCAAGCTTGTTTCCAATCTGGATTTGAGTTTTTCTATTTTAAGTATAGATTCAAAAAAAATTCTTTGTATTTTTGCATTAAAGATGAATAAAAAATGATTTAGATATGTGTTTGAATGAAGATCTGGGTTTGGTGATGAATAAAAACCTGTTGAAGATCTGGATTTGGATGAAGTTATGTTTGTGTTTCTGGTTTTGGCAAATGAATTTGGATGAATGGTTTGAAGATTTGGATCAAGATTTTTTTCCAAAACTGGATTAATTTTGCAAAATATTTTGTAGCGGCTAGATCCATAAATAAATATTATTGCTACATTTAAAGCAACTAAACTATAGTGGCATTTTTCATAGCAGTTATAATAGCGGTCATCGCCACTACAATATAGCATACTAGAATGACCGCTACAAAAGGCAAATGGAATAAGTACGGTTTGGATATGAAATGGTAGGGTCTCAATGAACATTTTACTCAAATGGAGGGACCATAGTTTATTTTTAATGCATACTTTGAACAAAATTAGATTTTTTTAAAACCTGATTTAGGAATGGTAAATGAATAGGGTCTTGTTTGTTTGTTTGTTTTTCATTGATTTTTTATTCTTATCCGTTCTTTGCTAATCCTGCCTGAAAATTGAGCACTTGGAAGAATTTGACAAGACAAGAAACAGAGTTATCGATCAGGAGATTTCAAGGGATTCATAATTAAATTTAAGGTTAGAACTTGATTAAAAAACTAGTGGCTATTGAACACAGTTTGGAACTTCTTAGCATCTAGGGTTTGCCTAGTTTTGTCTGTCTACTAGGGTTTTTTGCTCAGAGCAGGTTTTCGTCCAATTCCAGCAATTGGTAGTGGTTTGTGGGGTAGGTTTTCATCCTGAAGATGAATGCGGATTAAGTTTTAACAGAGGAAGTGATTAATATGAACGAATTGATGAAAGCATGGGCCAAGTTTGGCCTATTTGGGGCAGAGAAGATAGTAGTCTTTGATGAAGAGGAGATATTTGGGATCGATGCGAGGAAACGTTTATTTCTGCTACGCATGTTGTGGACGAATCGCCCATTTAGCAATTTGGCCTTCCTTAATATGATGAAGACTCTCTGGACGCCGGTTGAAGGGATGCAAGTTGAATTTCTTAATGATAATAAATTTCTCTTTACCTTCTACTGAAAACCGGATATAGAACGAGTATTAGAGGGTAGACCTTGGACTTTGGATAATCACATGTTCTTGCTTGAGGAGATTTTGGATTCAGTACAACCAAGGCAAAAGATCCTAAACACGGCAGTCTTTTGGGCTCACATATATGATCTACCGGTAGGAGCACTACGGGAGGATGTAGTAACTCGATTAGCAATATAGATAGGTCGAGTTATAAAGATCGAATGACATTGTGGAAAAGATCTGGGAGGAAGATATGTACGAGTACAAGTGGTGATCGATGTCAGAGAGCCTCTAACGAGAGGAGTGATACTAAACATGAAGGGAGTCCCAATGCCGATACAAAGAAAATACAAATGACTACTATATTTATGTTTCATTTGTGGGTGGGTCGGACAAACTCACCGTTATTGCAGTACACCGGCTCCAGACCAGGATACCTTCCCGTATGGTAATTTTATGGTAGCAACTCTGGGCAGTAAATCGTCCAAACGTTTCTCAGGGGAGAAGGAAGATGAGTGGCGGACAAACTCAAACACGGGGAAACAACAAGCAAGAAATAATGGAGAAGGAAGCATGGTAGGAAGGAGTAAGGAATCGAATGGGTCAGGAGTTTCAAGTAAAGTTTTGTTTCAAGAAGAAGATCCAGTAGGAGTGAAGAACGGTGATGGTGGAAAGGCACACTCGATGAGGGCTGAAGTGAAAATCATTAACTGGGAGAATAAGGCTAACAATAATAGAGAGCAGGGATTTAGTGAGGTAAATATTTTGAAGGAGAACTCTTTTAGTGAAGATGAATCTGTGTCAATGCCACCATTAGAAGACATTCCGAGACAAGAGCTTCTCGCGGACAGAGACGACCGGGAATCACAATTCTCTCATAATACTGAACATAATAGAGGGAAGAAGATCATTGGTACTAGCAATACAGATGAGGCTCATAGTAAGGAAACAAACAAAAGAGGACGAACTTGGCATAGGAAGGACAGGAAAAATGACACAGGGAGTAAGGAAGATCAGACAAACAAACTAGTGAAAAAAGGCACAGAACCTGAGGCAATGGATGTTGATATGACAGAAAAAAGGACGAGACTTGCAGGAATTTTCCGTGAGGTATTCAATGATATTCAGCCAATGGCGGCACCTGGGAGCCAGGGCCGCTGAGCCCAATGATTTGTCTATTTCAAAACTGTTGTGGTTTGAGGGCACCACAAGCAGTTTGAAACTTAAAGTCCCTCACCCAACAGATAAAATCGCAAGTGGTCTTCCTTAGAGAGACTCACTTATCTGTTCAGGATATGAAGCGGGTGAAATAGAAATTAAAATTCAGAAATATGTTTGTTGTACCTAGTATGGGGGAAAGAGGATTATCTGGTGGCTTAGCTTTCATGTGGATAGAAGGAATATCAGTGAAATTGGGAAGCTACTCCAATTATCATATTGATATGGAGATTGACTTGCAGGGGACACAACAACAATTTAGATTAACAAGTTTTTATGGTGAGCCGGTAGTGAATCAGAGGAAGAAAGCTTGGGATATGCTAAAGCGTCTGAAAGCGGAATCGAATCTTCCTTGGGTATGTGCGGGGGACTTTAATGAGATTCTATCGATGAATGAGAAGTGGGGAGGAGCTGAGAGAAGTGAATATCAGATGGAGGATTTCATAGAAACTGTTGAGCAGTGTCAACTTGAAGATTTGGGATATCAAGGGCCGAAATTTACCTGGGCTGGTACACGAGCGGGGGGAGTACGTGTTAGGTACCGGATGGATAGAGTTTTAGCGGACCAGGCGTGGCAAGAATTATTCCCGGCATCAACGGTTGTGGTCTGAAATGGACCCTTGTCTGATCATTGTGCGGTTATCCTCCATTTCAAAATAGTAAGGACAATTGAGGGAGGCGAATGACCTTTCCGTTTCAAGATGATGTGGCTGCAACATCCAGGATTACAGGATGAAATATCATGATTGTGGGTTGAGAGAGCAGGGGCAGTGAATGTATCGGCAATTCAGTGTGTACAGGGAGTTCAAGCTAGCCTTCAAAAGTGGAACAGAGAAGTTTTCAGTCATGTTGACAAAAAAATAAAACAACTAGATAAAAAATTGCAACATAGCTCATGCAGGAAGTCTTCGGTGGACAACTATGAAGAGATGAAGAAATTAAAGGCGGATATCAATGAAGTTGAAATGAGAAAAGAGTTGATGTGGAAACAAAGGTCAAGGCTAGACTGGCTCAAGGAGGGTGATAATAATACTAAATTTCTTCACTCCTACACATCTACGAGGAAAAGAACGAACAGGATCTCACAACTACAAGATAAACAAGGCATTTAGGTGGAGAAGGAAGAGTGTATTGCGGTGGTTCTCAATGGTTATTTTTCAACAATTTTTTCATCTTCAAACCCACCAGAGGCGGATGATATCTCAAGCCTCATAACACAGAGGCTAATAGAGAGTATAGTGGAAAGGCTGGAAGCAACATTCATAGCGGATGAGGTGTTACAAGCTTTGAAAGATATGCATCCCACCAAAGCTCCGGGACCTGATGGACTGACAACTCAATTTTACCAAACAATCTGGCCTCAGGTAAATGCTGAAGTTGTCAATTATTGCTTAAATATTCTTAATCGGGGCGCTAGCGTGCAGGAGATGAATTTCACGTATATTGTTCTGATTCCAAAAGTCTCCAAGCTGAAAAATATGAAGCAATTTTGCCCAATAAGCCTGTGTAACGTGCTATATAAATTGGTGGCAAAGACAATTGCAAATCGTTTGAAGCTAGTATTACTAGGGATAATATCTGAGCAGCAGAGTGCATTCGTGAGAGGCCGTTTGATTACAGAAAATGCTCTGATTATGTATGAGCTATTATACAATATAAAGAACAAAAGACCGGGATGAGAAGGACAATGCGCCATCAAACTAGACATGTCAAAAGCCTATGATAGAATTGAGTGGTGCTTTGTCAAGAAAATGCTGGAAAATTGGGGTTTCCGGATAGACTGATAGCAATAATCATCGAATCCATTTCCACGGTTTGGTATTCACCATTAATCAATGGCACCACAACCGGAGAAATTACTCCAAAAAGAGGCCTGCGATAAGGAGATCCATTATCTCCGTATCTATTCATTATTTGTGCAGAAGGACTATCGACTACCTTAAATAAGGCCATTGATGATGGAAGAATCTCGGGTGCCTCGACTAGCCAAGGTGGACCACGCATTTCTCATTTATTATTTACCGATGATTCGTTGCTATTTTGCGCCGCGAACTGCCAAGAACCAGATCGGATTTTAGAGGTATTACGACAGTATGAGGAAGCATCAGGTCAGTCCGTAAACCTTGATAAAACAGGAATTTTGTTCTTTCCCAATACAGGTCATTCTCAGAAGCAAAGCATATTGGTGAAATTCGGTGTTAGTGAATCAAAAAATATGGAGAAATATCTTGGTTTACCTGTAATTGTCGGAAGAAACAAAAAGAAGGCTTTTGGCTACTTGCTGAACAAAATTGAGAAAGTAATTGCTGGCTGGAATTTCAAGCTCCTTTCAAAAGGAGGAAAATAGGTACTCTTAAAGGCAATAGCACAGGCCATTCCCACCAATACTATGTCGGTCTTCTTGATTACTCCGGAATTATGTGAACGAATGGAATAGAAAATGAACAGATATTGGTGGTCACATAATAGAGCGGGAACTGGCATTTTTTGGACCAATTAGAGTGAATTGTGCAAAGATAAAAAGAATGGTGGCTTGAGATTCAGAAGACTATTTGACTTTAACAAAACCATGTTAGCAAAGCAAGGTTGGCGTCTCCTCACAAAGCCGGAATCATTATGTGCGCGAGTAATGAAACACAAGTACTACCGTCGTACAAGTTTTCTTCATGCTGGTAAGGCAAGTAACGCATCTCTAACGTGGAAGAGCATATTGGAAGGAAGATCAGTGTTGGAATACAGAATTAGATGATGGGTTGGAAAAGAGAAATCAATACGAGCATGGCTGGACCTATGGATTCCGGGAGCACCGTTTTTGCGCCCTTTTGGACCGATGATAGAGGGCGGGGAGAAACTCACGGTGGCGGATCTGATTGAAGCACGTCATAGGGGCTGGTGGATCAAGCTGGTCAGACAACTATTTGGTGAAGACAATGCAAAGCTTATCCAAGAAATACAGGTGGGCACGCAAAAACAGGGAGATAAGATCATGTGGCAGTTTGAGTCTTTCGGTGAGTACACAGTAAAAAGAAGATATGATCTTTTACAGACCCTGGGAGATAGTGAAGTCTCCGCATCTGAACAACGGATCTAGACGACGATTTGGGCCTCGCAAGTCCTCAAGAAAACAAAAATATTCATGTGGCGAGTATTTAAAAGATGTTTACCCGTAAAAGCTAAGCTCACCATAAGACATATTGAAGATGATCCATTATGCCCAGTCTATGGATTGCAAGAAGAGACGGAAAATCATATTCTATTTCATTGTGGTAAAGTCGTGAAAATATGGAACAGATGTGGCCTACGTTGTGTTTCAGAGAACTCTCCTAACCAACTGGTACCATGGTTTCAACTCATTGATACAATTAAACCACCAGGCGGATGGGAGAGGATATTCATTATCGCATGGATGATCTGGTTCTATCGAAACCGAAAGGTACATGACAACAACAACTTCTCTGCTAATGATGTTGTTTGGCAGGTTGATCGAGCTTGGAATGAAGCCAAACCCGCAAGAACCAGCAGCCTAATGCATCTTGGTGCGAACTGGACAGCACCGCCGGATGGCTGGTCCAAGATTAATTATGACGTGGTTGTTGGGACGGATGGCCGAATGGGACTCGGTGTAATTATGCGCGACAGCTCCGGCATGGTCAAGGCTGCCCTTGCGCTGCCAAGTCAAGGCCATAGTAATGTTTTTTATGCAGAAAGTCTAGTTGTCACCACCGCCCCCATGCTACATGGCCCAGCGGGAAGTGGACGTGGGGTCGGCGGGGCGGCGGTGAGCTAAACGGTCCATACCTTATGCGCAGCTCCTTTTGTGGGATCAACCCAATACCCAGGTCCCTATTTACAGAATGTAAAACGTACCTTTTTCGTTTCGTTTCTCTTAAACCTGCAAAATAGAATTCCGTACAAAAGCAGAAATACTGAGCTCCGCTCAGACCAGAAATATCCAGAAGAGAGTCTACCCTTTCACTACCGGATAGAAGCTCTCCAAACAGATCAACAATCATACAGACAGAATGTTCTCAACAGAACAACGCAATAACTCATTTCAATAAATTGTTTCCATAACAATCAACATGCGTTCCATAA
>JBBYHH010714166.1:0-27106 GCA_038382905.1 Daphne laureola
AGTAACAAGTAAAAATAAGAAGAGTATAATCAAGCTAGGCAAGTATGAAGTAAAACTGAATTGACTTGGTAGAATTTAACAATTAAAAGTCCCTTCGGTTGTCTAGGACTGACGATGCTAGATGACATGCTTGGTTGAAAATCAAACAATGATAGAGAAGATCGATATAATTCAAACCCTAACTTACTAGGCTAGAGTTATCCTTTCCATTATTGACCAAACGAGTATTCCTCGATTGCATCAATAACAGAAGTCTTAGGGTTACCCAAGTGAAACCTCCTAATATCCTAAATTACCGTTTCGGAGTAATTCTAGAATATTTAACAATTTTCATGTTAGATTCAATGAAATACTCTCTCAAATACTTTTTCAAATTTAGATAGGTGCAGGGAATTAGAGGACCCTCTAATTCTTCTACCCCTTCTTAAAGAACAAAAAATTGTTACTCATCATGCATAATCAACAACCAAATATATTTACATCATCTAACAATCATTTAACTACCTAAACAATCAAAGAGATAAGGAACTACTCTCTATTCATGCTGAAACTATTTTCCACAATTAGGGTGAACATAATTGCAAAATAAGAAGAGCATAGATAGAAAAACTTAAGAATTGTGTAGCAATCTTCAATCCTCCAATATGAAATTCAAGCTAAAACGATGAAAAATGAAGAAAAAAGTGATCCCAAAACCCTAAGAACGAGTTTTGGGAGAGAAAAATCGCTAGAGCAGAAAATAATTTTTGTTTTTGTGTCTATTTTCGAAGTACTTAAATCTGTCCTAAGTTTCTGAGTCGGCGGTCGGGCGATCGCCCGGACTGTGCGTTCGCTCGCCCGGCGGTCACCCGGCTCTTTTTCTCCTCAATCTTCAGCTATGTTTGCGTTTATGTCCTCAACCCACTTTTAGACGCGTTTTTCCTCCATAATTCCCCATTTTCCCCACGGACATGAGTTTCCTGAAAAACAATCTTGCGCTCACACTAAGTACTAACAAACTTCAATAGAAATATGTGTATGAGGGTAAAAACATATGAAAAATGCACAATTATCAAACCTCTAGCATCGAGGTTGGTTTGGTGTAGAGAACTATTGAACTGCTTACGGTTCATAGATACGATTAGTTTATTTATAGTCGATAATCTATCTGGATTTTCTTCCAGTACATGTTTTATAATTCGCATTATTGGAGTCAGTACTTAGGAATAACTCATTTTGTCAATAAGACTTGGTTTTGGTTTTTTTTACTAGCACACTCTCGTGATACACCGATACTATTTTACCCATATGAAGCATATTATGGGTATCGAGAACTAAATTTAGATGTGTTATCTGTCATGATTATTATAGTGTTTGAAGTTTTTTTAAGTAGAGTAAAAAATATCAAAGGTTATGCTTTGGTGTTACAAGCATTTATATGTTTAGGATTATTGAGTCGGTGTTTAAGTCTATAGTGAATAATTGGGTAGATTTACTTAGCATTTATGTTGCTCTGGCTTATTTTGTTTAGTAATATTTTTATATTATATTAATGTAATAGGCCTATTATTGAAAAAAGAAAAAAGTTGGAAGTGAATCATGGATGCAACTTTAATAAGTATAGTTTTGGGTTGAATAAAAGTAAAAGTGATGATGCGTGTCGTGTGTTCTTCTAACTTTTCTGTTGTTCTCTCCAAATAGAGATGTGGTTTATGGATAGTGATTTCTTGTCAAGGTTGGTCTGCTCCTCTTTCACCAAAATTGTCTTATTATGTACTTATACTACTCGTAAATGGGAAGCAAACAAGTAAAGCTTTTGGTCTCATGGAACTCACTTTAAGCAAACAACTAAAGACTTATTCTGCAGAGAAGAAGAAGGTTTATCGTTAATCCAAAATCTGGCCCATTTTAACAGACGCAGTAATGAGCCCATTGGCGTTGAGGTAAAAGTAATAAGTAAATTTGAAAGTGGAAAGAATTTGTCAAATTTTCTTGGACAACATAATATAGAATAATTTCAGTCCACATCATCTCTTTTCTAGTCCTCCCACAAAACACAAAACCCATCTCCCTTTCTCCTCTTGAATCATGGCACACCATAGCTGTAAGGTGCCCCCCCCCCCCCATCGCACCTTTTAATAAGAACTTACTTATTATCTCTCCTACTTTTTCATTTAGGCAAGAAAAATGTAGACTTCTGTTCTTCAAAGGTTCTTAATTACTTGTTAATGGAGTATGTGAGAACTTTCCTTCCCTCACATGCTAACTCATGCCTTATACCCACCACAACATATTCTTTTCTCAAATACTATATTCTATTTCTTTATGTTTATTTTATTTATTGAAAGATTAAGAGAGATTTGGCCATCTTAACCATCATTTCTCTTGGTGGTCATGTTGCATTATGAAAACGGTTTGAAGAATTACTCATACTTAACCTTGAGCTGATTTCATTAATCCTGATTTTCCGCCACTCACTTTACTCGTGTATTATCATGCATTGCTAATAATAATCTGCCATGTGAAAGTTTTAGTCTTTAGATAATTACAACCAGTAACACTAATAATTCTGTCACTGGATTTTGTCTAAGAAGCATAATGGTAGCTAATCAACTTTAGTGTTGAAGGAGTTGGCAAATCTTGTCTAGTGATTATTGCCTCAGTGATAAGGATTTTTGAATTTTTGAAAATTAAAAAGTGGACAGCTTTTAAAAGCAGCAACTAGAGTAGCCCATGGTTGAGAGACAGGAAGGTCCATGCTTTTTGATTTCTTTAAGTTCGGTGCCTTAGGCAAGGTATAGTCTTCAATAAGTTAGGCATCAAGATCATGCAACAGCAAGACATCAAAGCAAAAGTATTGTGCTTTCTTTGATTATCATATAACTTTGTCTTTACATTTTCAATTGAAAAAAAAGGAAACCAAAGATTCATTGAGAAGTGTAGCTGTCCTGTTTTTTTAGGGCAGCTCAGATTATAGGATCAAGGGTCTAAGAAAATGTGTGTTTCTCATTCTCAGGACCAAAACCCAAGACCACCACTACTACTACTATCTCCTTTCAACACCTCAACAGTTTATAAAGCCATTCCAGCCTGTGTCTGAACCTACCAGCTGGGACACTGGAGAGTCACAGTTTCACAACATTTCTCTTGGTGAGTGTATCTTACATGTTTCTGTCATATTATCTGCCATGGCAATGATCAGTCTAATATAACATGTTCTGGGTTCTCTTATGAGTATCTCAATCTAAAGTAGCCCTAATGTACTAGTATCATGGAAAACTTTCTAAAACTGTTCAAGTCATTTACATGGTTTGCTTTTCATCTGCCTTCAGGGACTCCAGCTCCAGGTTGTGATCATTCTCTGCATACAAGTGTTGGTTTGAGGTCTTCAAAAAGGGTTTAGGGTAATCAAGGAAGTGGTTAAGGAGCATGAGTGAGTTGGGGTCTGAGAAACCAAGGCCTTGGAACTTATACACAGGTTCATCAGAGGGAAGCCCATCTCAGCCAGTAGTTGGTCATGAAGCAACATGGAAGAATATGGGAACATCGATGAATGCGATATCTTTCGGCTTCGTCGCTACTGCCATCTTGATCTCAATGTTCCTCCTCATGGCCATCTTTGAACACCTCTTCAGGGCCAAATCCCATGAAGAAATGGCTAACTTGCCTGATTCAGAAGCCACACACAAGCTTACTAATGCACAAAGAGTGAGTCTCTTGCTCCATGAACCTTTTTTTTTTTGTGTTTCTGTTCAAAGGTAGTAATGTTTCTTCTTCATATGCAGGTAACCACAACAACATATGCATCAGACTTCTCAGTGGTGATGCCAGGAGAGCAGTATCCTACATACATTGCCCAGCCAGCTCCTCTCCCATGTCCAAGAGAAAGCATCTATTGGCCTTCCCATAACCAATAACTTCCCCATTCCTTAGTCCTTATCACCCACTACCTCTCTCTACATGTACAAAATTCAACATCCATCCCTTCTCTATTTCTGCTTCTCCATCCAGACTTGCCTCCTGAAACCTTTTATGAAAACAGTGTTATGCTAGATATGGCAAAAAGAATTCTAGTATTTGCCAAAAAAAGAGAAAGCAAGCCCCTATTGAGATCCCTACATGTGGAAGGCTTATGATCACCGGTATATGTGGTAAACTGCTAGGCATGTGGATTGTGGAGTGAAGTGTGAGTTCTTTGTCCATGTGATCATGTGCTTTATAAACAGCATGTGAAACAGTTACATAAACAAATGGGGTATAAGAGAGGGCTGTAGATTTGGAAACAACAGAAAGATGCCAGTGGAGTGAATTTTTCTATGATATCTATTATTACTGCCTTCCTGCTAAAAGTAAATAGAATTAACAACCTTGTTATAATTTGACTTTGATTACATAATCGGAATGGACAAGTTTGGACCTTTCTTTCCTTTCTTTATTATTATAGGGTTGAGGGTTTTGTTTTGTCTGTTCCAGGCAGCAGAGTTCAAATCTGATAGTACATGAAGTGAGAAGTGGACCAGTTTTACCTGCTCCTTTGAATTCCTTCCTAGTTCTGAAGACAGACATTGTTAAACATGACACCACAGAATGAACTTCTACTTAAACAGTAGTTTCTGATATAGTACATGGTCAAATCAAAACATGGGTCTTTGGGAAATTCAATAGTACTTACCCCACTTGCCATACTCCAACACCACCTCTATAATACATGTGCAAATTTATAATACATCCTACACCTGCAGACCACCTTCTTCTCTGTTTGACTCTTCAATCCAAGACCCAGCAGCAAAATGAGTGGTTACTCCAAGCTCCAGATCATTCAAAACACTGAAACAACAAGTTCAGATCTTGTAGCTAAAGCAGATTGTGAGAGCAAAAACATGGAAACCCCAGAAAGAAATCATGAGATGAAAGTCCCTAACACCAGCAGAGAGTCACCAGCGGCGGAGGTGGAAGGGGTTGATGAAGAAACAAACACAAACGGCCCTAACCCTAATCTGAGAAGAAACAGCTCAGTGCCTTCAGCTTATGCACTTCAGACTGCAGTGAGGAGAGCCTTCTCTATCACACGGTCTGCATCATCATGTGACAGGTATTGCAGGATCCATGACCCGGCTGTCAGTGTAACTTCGCCCTTACATGGTGAAGATCACATCGGACGGACGAGACGATCGGAGACGAAGAAGAGTGGCAGAGGGAAGCTTCTCATCAAACAATGGAAGAAGAAGCTCTTCGGACTCTAATGAAACAGACAGACAGACAGGGTTACTTTTCAAGACTTTCTTTTGATTTCCTTTACATTTTTGTTTAGTATTTTACTGTATGAATTAATAATACTCCATTGTTGTTCAATTTTGATGTTTGATACCACAACATTTTAAGTTTGAATGAAATCAGCATAGTCCTATTTTTGTTCTGTTTTCTAGCTCTCTTCCAAAATTAGCCAATAGAGAAATTATGGAGGATTCTTTTTCTAGGAAAGGGGGAAAAAAGTTTTTTCCTTTTCAATTTTTAAGAAACTAATTTTGGATTTTCATCGAAATTTCGATTTTTTAAACCTGCTGAAAAGAAAAGGGAAAAAGAAACGATTCCAGCGAGTCGGCGCTTCGCTGTGACACCCGGAAGGAAGGAAGGAATCACCGTGAACCGGTGAGTACTAAGATTCTTCGTTTAAACTTCTCCATGGAAAACTGCAAGTTCTTATCAACTACTTCTTTCGGTTCGAATTTATGTAATCAAAGATGCAACTAATTTCCGTTTCAAATGCGAAATCCAGACAGAAAAGATTACCGTTCGGAGAAGGCCATCATCGGAGCGGCCGTTGAATTGGAGAATTGACGGACGAGCCAACCGATGGCTTCTGAGAGCGGCGATGAGTCGTCGCCGACGAATCGGATTAAATTTATGTGCAGCTATGGCGGGAAAATATTGCCAAGGCCTAGCGACGGCCAACTCAAGTACGTCGGAGGAGAGAACCGCGTCGTCTCTGTCCGCCGCGACATCGGTATCTCAGGTCTGCCCTAGGTTTTTGGCCTCTGGTTAATTTTGACACTTAGCTTTCTATATCATTAGGGTTTTTATTTGCACTCCCCCATATGTTCTACTACATTAGTATAGATTTTCCTCTCATTACCAAAATCAATACTTTCAACATGATTCAGATTAAAAACAAAAGGCTAGAAAATGCTGTAAGCTTAGAAAACAATGATTGATGATACCTTCAAACATAACTAAGTGCTTCTGTATTGGATTTGGAATGAACTTCATAAGAATGTATGAATGTGATGATGATGGAGTTATCTACCATTTGGTTCTGTCCTGCAGAACTAATGAAGAAAGTTGGCAGATTAGCAGAAGGGAGCATGGTTCTCAAATTTCAGACCAACTCTGAGGATCTTGATGCCCTTGTGTCGGTGAAGACAGATGAAGAATTGAAGCTCATGTTTGATGAATTTGGTCGCCTTGGAATAGATTGTGCTTCAAGAGCGCGCACCTACTTGTTCCCTGCCAATCCAGTTGTGGTTGAGAACCATGCAGAACCAGTAGATCCCCTTGCACTTGAGCAGCGTTACATAGATGCGATAAATGGCGTAGTTCGACCAGTCAGGGTCATGCCGGTCAGAGCCCACCGGCTTGGCTACAGCAACTCCGCCAGCTCCTCACCAAGGGCTGCTTCTCCAGACAGCAGAAGTTATGACCAACTACCATCCCCTACAGAACCATCTCCACGGGATGGATATCGCAGCAATCGGGTCAGAATGCCAAGAGTTTGGAGTTCTCCTTCCCTTGGCACCTTTAACAACCTTCCTCCGCAAGCAACAAATCTCAGCCATCAACAGCACTTGATGCAGCCACAGTATCGCTATCACCAAAACATTGATCAAGGTGTAAAACTATCCTACCAACAACCCCCCAGAATGGCTCAAGACCATCGCAGCAGAAGGACAAATGCAACGTCTGGCTGCATGAGACAGGAGGCGGTTGGGGCTCCTATAGGACATGGGCATGCTGTAAACCAGTTATACGGGATGAGTCCACCTATGGCAAATGCCGGGGGAAGTAACAGGTATGGTTGGCGTGACGAGTATTTGGTTAGAAGTGGATCCATCAGCCCCAGAACAGTATTCCACAAAGAGACAGGATTTCAATGAGACAATGTGATTCCCACATCTATCAGTGACCAGCAGATCTCTGGATATTTGTCCAAGGCAGAGCCTCATAGGATCGGTGGTAGCTATGTATCTCTGTCCCTTTCTTCCTGCTTCCCTTTCCTTGCTAAAGGACACCAAACTCTGTTTATAGGACCTCTACAACATCTAATGAGGAACTCTGTCCCTGTTGTTGGTATATTAGCTTATAATTTGATAAAAATTGTGATGCAGTGAGGGGAAGTAGGTATTTAATCAGGATAGTTCTTTTATTTAAAATGAATTCTCTATTAGTTTGCCTATTTAGTTATTCTTTTTTTTTTTTATTGATGAAGACCTAGTTAGTTATTCTAATTTACTGTTTGGTTAATGCTTTATTCTAGTTGTTCAGGAAATAAAACTGATTATCATTTTTGGGCAACATTTATCAAATTAAATACTACTCTTGCACTGAAAGAAGAGGGTTTTTACAAATTGAGACAAGTCATTCACACTTGCACTGAAAGAAAGAGATTGCATGCCAGAAGAGAGACCAATCCAATCTCTTTAAGCATATGAAAATTCTGTTGCTTCTGAAACATGAGAGGAACAAGGAAGTTCCATAACAAAATAGTAGTACATCAAGAAGGGCATGCAATAATTATGCAAATAAACCTGTTTAAAGTGTAATAATAATCAATCAAAGTGTCCTGAAAGGATAAAAAGACGTGAGTGATTAGTTAATTGGTAAAAAGTCATGCAGGTGGCAGATCATCTTTAAATGTATGGACCGAGTAGTCCGTTTATTCTCCTGTAAAAAGCTTCTATATAAGACACTTGTTCTTCTTCTCTAACCCCATCCACAGTTCTTAAGAAGGCAACAACAGCAAGGAGCAGGAATGGAAGGAGCTAGTCTGAAAAGACTGATTGCAGGTCTCTTTGTTGTGCTTGTGCTTGGAATCAGTAGTGCAATAAGCGAACTGCAAAGCTCCAACTCCTCCTCCATTGAAGCTTCTGCACCCAACTCTGAACAGCCCTCTTACAATTATTCCGGCATTTCCCCATTGATGGATGCTTCTCCTCCTGATCAGTCGGAGCCTGAGATAGATGAGGAAGATGTGTCGGACATTTCGCCTCTCATAGATGTTTCTGCAGCTGAACATGCCGGGACACAAGATGAAGATGTGTTGGACATTCCGCCTCTCATGGATGCTTCTGCAGCTGAACATACCGGGACGCAAGAGGAGGATGTGTTGGACATGTCCTCATCGATGGATGTTTCTGCAGCTGAACAGACGGAGACGCAAGATGAAGATAACATTGGCGCCTTCACACCAGCTGAAAACAACCCGGTGGACTCAGAAGCAGAACATGGCAACAAGGAGAGCCTGATGCTGAGGATTTTCCCCAGGATTACTCGAACCAGGTTTCACGGGTGCGGAAGAAGGTGTTTTCGAAAGTGTTTCAGGTATGTGAAGAGCAATGTTCCAGGCAAGATCAGGTTGTGCCAGAGGACATGCCACCACAGATGCGAATTCTATTACCGCCGTCTCAGATGCAGGGTTCATTGTGTGAAGGCTTTGCCTCATGTTTACAGACATGGTAATACTAATATCTATCTGCATCATTCTTGTTGCTACTAATATGAACTGACCTGAGTATTTATTGTTTCATTTTTGGTGCAGATAAGAAGAAAGCAAAACGGTTTGTGCACAAGTGCCAGAAGAAGTGCATGAGGAGGAGACACTAGATAGGTTGTTCACAATGTTCTTATGGCGCTTGGTTTGTACCAAGTTCAATCCTGCAACTTCATTAGTTTTAGCTGGGAATAAACGAGTAATAAGGCATTCATACATATATATACTGTACGAAAACAGTCTGATGACTAGAAGAATATTATCACTAAATATATTTAATTTATTCTGTTATTTGAGAATTTAAGAATGTCATCTTTTTTATTTTTTTGGAATGAGAGCTTCCATGTCTTGGAAGTTGACTCTTAGATAGAGTACAGTAAATGGATATCTACACTGTAATATTATATTCTTACTGGAAAACGAAAAAAGAAAGAAATGTGACCAAATATCTTCTCCTTAGACCCAGAACATGTTCTCCCGCGTGGGGGTATTCACGGACCGGTTCGGAAAAAAAAACAAATTCAACCCATGCGAGACGGTTTTCTCAATTTAAAAATCGAACCGAATTGTACATATAAAGAAATTGAACCGAACCGAACCGCACGCTAACGGTTTTTCACGATTCCATTTACAGATATTTACATTTATTGTTTATTCAGTACAAAACATAGCAACAAAATAATGTATTACAAGTACTAGAAAATTAGCAAACATAGCTGTCTAATATACTCAATATTAAAAAAATGGAGAAACAAATGCATAGTTGTCTATAAAAACTCAATCAGGTGAGTGCGTGGAGAACCTAGACTAACTTTTATTTTTTCCTAATAAAATCTCAGCTCAACTCTAAATATTACTTGACCAATGAAAAAATAAAAAAATAAAAAATAAAAAAAAAATAAAACAGAAACGAAAATTTGAGCTTAGCTGATCCTCTAAGTTGACGGTGCCCGTGAGTATTAGCAATTTAGGGTTGAAGGTTGGGTTGGGTGAGGGTGAGGGTAGGTGTACGTAAAATTATATCGTACTATCTCCATCCCTTAATAATTATCTCGTTTGATTTTATTGTTTCAAGATTCATTGTTCGACTTAAATTTTAATAAAAATAAATAATTTAAAAAAATTCAAAAAATATATATTTAGAAAATTTAGATTGCAAATATGAGACATTCATGAAATATTTTATTTTCAGTGTCTAAACATTTATGAAAAAAAATCATAGATTAAATACTGTGAAACTGTCAAAATAAATGTTACATTTTTTTAGAGACGGAGGGAGTATTAGACAATAGGTGCGGTTTGGATTGGTTATCCGCGGATCAGAAACCGAACTAAACCGAACCGAATCGCAAAAGCATGATTTTTTCGATTTCTCGGTTTAACGGTTAACAGATTGACGTCATCATCAGATTTTTCAATTTCAGATTGTCCAGTTCGGTTCGGATTTTCAGATTTTTGAATTTTTTTAACACCCCTGCATCCTACTCCTTCCTCCGCGTGCCCATGATCTAGGGAAACGCGTGGTGAATGTAACCTCTCATCCTTTAACAAGTTTGGCTTTTTGTTTTCCTAAATTAAATTTGGGATTAAAAGGGTTAATTAGTAGTAGAATTAAGGTTAAATTAACTGAATCGGCCCGTTTTTCAGTAATTGTTCTAAAAGCTTTTTCTTTTTCGTTGCAAAGACAACTAATCATCTTCATATATATGTACACCAGGTGAGTTTCACTTTCCCCCCTTATTTCCCCTCTTTTTTTTTTTGAGTTTCCACCCTTATATCCCTCCCTTTTTTTCGGGACATCAACTTAAATTAACATCACCACCGTTTCAACAGAATCTCAAGCAAAACGTTGAGCATAATGCTTCACATTTAAAATTAGCTTTGAAACTTGAGAAAACTTTTAAATGGTTATATATATGATAGTTTGTCCATACCTATAAACTCTAGACACTAGCATGAACCCTATATATTATTTTTTCCTAAGCAACTAAGTGTGCTCCAACACTTTCAAATTCAGGTTTTTGCATTTCTGATTGTAATTTATAATATTTCCACGTACCAAAATTATTGAAACGTCTACGATTTATTTTTATGAAGTTATAGACATATGAAGTTAAATGATTCATATGTTTCTCATAATTTGCAATCTAATCTTTCTAGATATATATATTTTTTATTTTTTATTTTTACTATTTTTTTTACTTAAATTTTGAGTCAAATACTGCAATTTGAAACAGTAAAAGAAACGTTTCAATAATTCTGGAATTGAGGAGTAGTATCTTTCTTCTTATTGTTATTGTAATGCATTTTTCATTACTCATGCATGTCTTCAGGCTCTGGTGCTTGTTCCCATAGTATTAGTATCATTGCTATTTTGGGTTTTCTGCTGATGCCTCTAGTCTTGGACTCTGACACTGTGCCCGACGAACGTGGACTCTAACCAGTCGGATGGTTTCAAGGGAGGGTAAGGGGGTAAAAATGTAGGTTTTTAAAAATTTAAGTAAAAAGATTTCAAATCAATTTCTTTAGGTGGTGAATGACATAGCAAAAATTGATCTAAAGTAGTCAATATATTTCAATTAAATCTATTTAGGTAATTTGTTTGTAAATGAAATCTATTTTGATTAAAAAATCTTCAAATTCAAAGTCCCCAAAATCCCGACAGGAACTGGTTCAGTGGTTCTGCAAACAAACTCGGGAACATAACACTAGCAGTCTAGAACTCTAAAAGATTGGTTTAATCCTTTATATGGATCACGTCACTTTAACAAGCACCAATATACTTCGTTTCATGGCAGAACATCTCTCGTTTCTGGGAAATTATACTAACATTAGGGTTAATGTTTCGTTCCGACGCTGCAAAATCACAATAAATTGATACTCCACCATACAAGAAACAGAAAGGTGACGCGACGAAGACAGAAACAGCACAAAGGCATCTTCTGGGTTTATCTTTGTGGCCCAGTTTGGATCCACCAAAAGGGCATTTTACAGAACCCGCCACTACACTCACATACATAAACAAACAAACAAAACTGGTACATTTAACCTAAACCAACCAAGATTGGAACAGAATTCTAAGCATGCAGTGCCATGAATACATTCTGCTTGCGGGCATGCTCCGGGATAAGTTTGTTCACAATGTCAGCAGGGACATCTGAGAGCTCTGTCAAAAAACAAACAAAACAAAACAAGATTCAAATAGTAGAACAATGAGAGAAGTAATCAAAACATAACAAAACAAGCAAATAAGAGTACTATTCCAGAGCTAGTGATACATACAAGGAATGGCTGAGACAAAAGCAGGAATAAACAACCAGATCAGAATGCCTTCCAGAAAGTTTTACCTCTGGGCGACCGTACGCTCTTTTTCGGACCTTCATTTTACTCCATATTTATTGTCCTTGAGATATTTTTATGAAACAGTACTCACAGTTTTGCATTCACAAAAAATGAGTTGCAAAAACATCATGGTCCTCCGTGATGAGTACAAATTCCCAAATCAAAGGATGCGCAATTAAAACCTGGCATTCCTAGTCGCCAATAGCATTCCTAATACCTAATCCAACCACACCACATCGTCCTTGCATCTCACTTCATTAACAGAACCATTTTTCTCAAACAGAAATACAGCAGCGAGACCAAGATGGCCCCATTCTTTTCGAACTACCCTATTATTGTACACATACACTCCAACAGATTTTAATCTTTTATAACTTTACAATCATAAATCTCAGTAGCAGTACTCGGTGTTACCTTGGGGTTTAAAATTAAACAGCGGCGGGAGTGGACGTCCATTAGGCAAGCGAGTGCTGGGATCCCTTAACTCATCAAAGAAAGGATGCATGCATGCTTCCAACTTCGTATGACACCACAGATACATAAATTCAGATGAAATGTTGATTCAATCGCATTAAAGGTATAATTTATTCACCGTGGCAACAGAAGTTTAACCTCAATACTTACAGCAGTGCATCTCAAATTAGGAGAGTACTGGAAAAATCTACAGACCAGATCTACGGCTTCAGGTGGTAAACGTTTCTGGAAGACCTGTTAGTGAGATTGCATCAGTTGGAGTCCTACCCATACATCCTAAAGCTTTTTCAGAACATAGAGTTTCATCGA
The DNA here is from genome assembly GCA_038382905.1 of Daphne laureola. Taxonomy (NCBI): domain Eukaryota; kingdom Viridiplantae; phylum Streptophyta; class Magnoliopsida; order Malvales; family Thymelaeaceae; genus Daphne; species Daphne laureola. The sequence continues at coordinate 12,869 of JBBYHH010714166.1, forward strand.
AGATCATGAGGAAGAAAAACATCTAAAGAACCCACATGAGAATAAAAAATCAATCTCTCATTTAAAAAAAAAAAAATCCATTTTCCTTAACAAAATGTGGAGATCGGATAGTATTTTCATTTGTACTTTGTCAATGACCACAAACGTCAAGAGAAACCACCAAAAACCTTACAGCAAACCAGCTCCCAGGCACAGCAACACACCTGACCTTCTAATCCAGTAGTGCGAACTGTTAAAGTGTTGCCCAAGTGGTTCTCAAAGTACCAAAACCCCCAAAACTAATTACAAGGAAATACAGAATCTGGTGGATGCGGTTTGGGTTTATTAGTTTCACATTAAATTTTTCATTATGTTGAGCAATTTTCCTCATTTTCACCCCTTTCATTCTTAAAAACCAATATCATTTGGAAGCTAATACTGCTAGATAGGCAGCAGAACGAGTAAATGTTCTAAAATAAGTAAGAAACCCATAAGACATATAGTAAAAATTCTGTACTTTTTTACAAACAAAATTAGAAAAGATTTAAATACTTATTTCCTAAAGTTTAGCTTTTTAATTATAGACATAATTTGTACGAGTAATCACCATAGATACAAGAATGCAAAATTTAATGTTAATGTTTTTTTTTTTTCAAGATGAAGCTTCAATTAAGTGGTTGAGAAACGATACGGGTTTCAGATTCTTATTTCATTATTACATTAAATGCATTTCCACTTGGTGCCACCATCAAGACCACTAGACCTCAAATACATACATCACATGACTTATAAACTGCAGAACTCAGGCATTATTGTTACTTATAGTGAACTCTCTATGAAAAAACATATATAAGATCATCTCTCTCACATTCAAAATGCAATAACTGTTCTGCCCACAAGAAAATAAATTGTGGAAACTAACAATAAATGTAAGAAAATAAATGAAAGGAAAGCTGCACTAATTCTGGTTGAGAGGTTATCTACCTTATGCCATGGATGAGGCTTTATCTGCGGGAACTTAAACTCTGTATAATGCGGGTTCATGCACTTTATCTCCTCCCTGGGTGGAGTCCCCAGAACCTATAGAGACAATGTTGACTACATATAATTGATCCCCTCAAACATCTTGAAACAGCTGAATGTATGCTTGCATGTATTTCAGTTTCAAGCTAAAAAGGGCAATGTTCATAAGAAGTGCAATTTAGAGAAACTATCAACCACAATCCTAGAAGAACCACTTATGGAAATAAACGTAATCAGGCTGAATCTGTAAGCAAGCATATTAGATACTAATACTGTCTGAACTTAATTAAACGGTCCCTAGCCCCTACACGCATATTTTCCTCGAGGGAACAACATTCAACATAGACACATATAAGGACACCCCCAAAGGAGAGCAGCAATTCAGAGTTTCACCACAAACTGAAGTTGTATCATAGTTCTGAAACCAAATCAACTTCAAATAACCTATATTACCTTAATTATTTCTACTAGTTGGTCGACCCCACTCTCTCCAGGGAATAGTGGCTGTAAAAAATGGTTGTAACCCAAAAAAACATAAGTTGAAAAGTGGTTGGATCTATAATTAGGGCACATACAACGTCATAAGCTAAAACAGATTATTAAAAGATACCTGTCCCTGAAGCAATTCAGCCATCACACAGCCAGTAGACCATATATCTATAGCAGTTGTGTATTCAGTTGCACCAAATATTAGTTCCGGGGCACGGTAATATCTAGAGCAAATGTAAGAGACATTGGGCTCTCCCTTCACCTGATAAAATTGGAAGCAACCAGCTTAGGCGAGAAAACCAAGCATACATATTATCAACTGAACACAATAACTTACCAAGACTTTTGCACTCCCAAAGTCACAAATTTTCAGCTGATGAGTATGTGGATTGACCTGGACATTACAAGAGTTTTTAACATTAAAAAACGCACGAAATTCAATATTTCTTACTTTGATATGAGAGAGAGAGAGAGAGATCATTCACATGGAAGCAAACTTCTTAGCTGGTCAGCAGTATGGTAATCAACACACATGATAACCCTCAAATATGTATAGTTTGGAGGAGAAGACAAAATACTATAGTGACAGTAGTTAAAATTACATCACTGATCAGAAGTACTCCCTTCATCCTGGAAAAAAAAAAGTTCCGTTTTCCTTTCAGGGAAAAAGCAAGATAACTGATACGTTTCCTCTTTAAAAAAATATTTTCATACTTGTTTTACATTATTATCCTCGCTTCTAATTCCCTTTTACACTTTCTATATTACCTTCGTTTTCTACTTTCAACCTTAATCTGTGCCCACAAAAATGCAACATCTTTTCGGGACATAGGGAGTATAAAGTTTCAAATATGGGCTGTAAGCCATTGCATGCAGAATATTTCTCAAGAGATAAAGATATCGGAAAAATCATCTTACTAGTAAGTTCTGAGGTTTGATATCACGATGACAGATACCAATGCAGTTGTGTATGTATGCAAGTGCCCTGCAAATCTGCAGCAAAGGTATTAGAAGGAATAGCAGTGCAGCAGAGTAAATGAATCTCTGTACTATAAATTAAGTCATTTGTAATGTTTCCTGTCATATACACTATACGCAGATATAAGAAGTATTCTTTGGCTACTCGTTTTGAAAGTGAAGGTAGCTTGGGTGACGGAGAAGTTCCAAAATATAAGGATAGTCCCATTACAAGCATGCTCTCATAGTTGAGCAACGGAGATTGGCTCACCTGATAGGTATAGAGTTTAACATATAACAATGGCATTCTCTGGTGGATCCTGCTGTAGTTTTTGGCAACACGACTAACACTTTCAGGGACATACTCAAGCACGAGATTCAAGTAAACTTCTTCTTTATCCGTCGATGAGAAGAAATGGTGCTTAAGGGCAACTATGTTTGGGTGATCTAACATTTGCATTATCTGCAGCTCCCTATTCTTGTAGCGTTTGTCTTGGAGAACCTTCTTGATAGCAACAATCTCGCCAGTCTCCCTGCATTTTGCCTGCACCAGGCAGTTAAAATCTCTAATTTTGTAGTATGATAGCATTTAAGTTATTTCAACGCCAAAAGTAAAAAGCAAGTTCAACAAAAAAATATATTCCAATCAAGATGCACACAGCATTATCACCTGATAAACAACACCAAATGAACCAGTTCCAACGACATGTTCAGCAATATAGCTGATCCTCTGCAATGAAACAAGAATACTTGAGCTTATAGAAGATTCAAAAAACAGATTTCAAGTCATGTCAACATAGCCTTTCTTCCCTACTTTCTTCGTCTTTACCCACCTGCCTAGATTGAGCATTTCGACCGCCTATGGTGGTTCTAATCACATGCCCTGTTTCAGCACCAACTCCATCAACTATATCAGGCTCACTGTCCTGTGTTGAAAAAAACAACCAGTTCCATTATGTATTGCAGCTCAAACTTTGACTAGTGGTTGTTGCTAATTGAAAAGGGGGATATGTGGAAATAGCAAGAAGCAAAAACCAAAAAGTAATGAAACTAATTCGTCTGCCTGATTAAAGCTCAAGTAATTAAATGCAACCACTTACTCTGTCTTCATCCTGGTCAGTATTGTTGTCCCTCAGTCTCATCCCCAGCATTTCTCTTTCCAGCCAATCAACCGAGCTAGATGAAGCCTTCAATCCGTTAACAGACCTTGAACTACCTGCTCCCCCATTTCCTAGGCTAGCAGATGCCATTTGAGTCAAGAATGAAAAAGACTAGTATCTAGCACCCACCAAAAGCTGTGCCCTTTCACTTTTTATTCTACCTGAACGAGTATCTTCCTGGTTAAATTTTGAAATCACGAAATGAGAAACAGATGGCAAGCAAAGGTGCAATATGCAACCAACAGATGATACATATGAACACCGTTACATCAAAGAATCTCGGACTAAATAAGGTAATTTCATGAGTAAAGCTTTAACAACAGCTTTTAACACTTCAATCAGATCCAAACCACAGTTTTTGGTCTATCTTGTCTCATTTTTCACTTCACACGACATAAGGATGAAATAAAGTCGGGGCGAAATCGCCATAACTAAACGATGAAACATCCTAAATACAGCCAAAAAGAAAGAACAGCGTCAGGTCACTGAAAACCCTCAAGGATCCGAAAGAATTATGGAGAAACAAGGAAAGAGCATAGCAAGGGAGGCTCCGGGAACAAACCTTAAACTGATCGGCAGAGAATCGGGAGGCTACCGGAGGCATTTCGTTGCAACAATTCCGACCGGGACGAATTCACACCTATCTGTGTGTGGGAATTCTGGAAGCAAGACGGAGCTGAGAACTGTTGTCGATCTGATCAATTACTCCGGTTTCTTCCGTTTTCTGCAATTTTTGTTTCCCCTTTTTTTTTGTTTTTTTTTTGGGTCCTGCAACTGTGTGAAGAGTGTATCTGTGGGTGCGGAGGGAGAGGAGAGAATTTGGATAGTTTTTGTTGTTAAATTATAAGCGGTTAAACCACATTGACAATTACCTGACGAATACTACTTTGTATGGATTTAGACTTGTTACGGAAACTGTATACGGTTCTACGAGTATAAATTATTATGGGTTACTTTTTAAAAAAAAAATTACTAAATAATTCATATACATTTTTTTTAAGAACTTTTGTTTACATCATTTGTTATACTAGTTGTAATACCAAGATTAATATAATAAAGAACGGACAAAAAAAGGTGTTAAGGACTGACATTGTTACCTAGGAGTCGGGCGCTAGCCATGCTAGAAGTCGTCTTCACAAACCTAGGATTCATTAGACCAGGTCTCTAGAAGCCGTGTTTCGGGTCAAGGGAAAACCTGAAGAGTGTCTCGGGAGGGGAATGTTTTCTCTTCTTTCATTGGTGGGGAAGAATAGATATTTATAGCCTTTCGGGTTGTGATTCTCATGAAGTGGTACGTAAGGATGACACATGTTTGATGAGATTTGACGGGTTTTGGATGTCGCATGTCTGGCAATGCCCTACTTGGTGTGCCAGTATCTCGATCGGGCAGATTAAGATCAGGAGGGATCCGTGGAGTCTCTCAGGCCGAGAGGTCGAGGAGATTAAGCATAAGATAGGTCTAGGTGGTCTCGGTCGAGAGGTTGAATCCACTCCCCCCCCGCCCCCAGCGACTTGGTCACGGGCGACAAATCCGAGGCGTTTGGGGTCAGGGGAGTTCCAACAGTTGAAGTCAAGGGAGCTCAAACGGTTACTGCCATTTTCAAAATATCAATTAATAGAAGTTATTGTTGGATATATAAATTCAAAATATCACACTTCATAACTTTTTTTTTTTTTTTCCTAGATGTAGATTTACAATGATGAATATAGTTCAAGTATATTTTAGACCATTTACTTACTTAACACAATGTTTAGTAAAAAAATCCTTATACTCGACACAATCTTCAATAGTTATAAAAAAATTTAACCACTTTTTTTTTTTTTTGAGATGAAATGATATTCATTCAATATCAGCCGGATAAAACCAAAGAATAATCATAAAAAATGGCTAAAGTCTTTAGTTCGAAATCATAGTGCTTTGGTCGTGGTCAAGCACGAACGCAGTAAATTTGCAACCCCAATAACATGAACATAAAACAAAAATCAGGGGAACATGAAAGTTGCGCCCCAACTAACACCAATGCAACACAAGTTTTGAAACTAAGTAGACCAGGAAATAAATAATAAGTAGATAGAAAGAACCAGCTGCTCCAAACACACTTAGTCTTCATCTTTACCCTGATGATCTTATTTGGACAACTTTGAATCAAGCACAGTCTACCAATAGACACAAAAGCTTTAAACGGCCTTCAGTTCGCATCATTTTTTGTAGACTCAGGGGCTTTAAAACACAAAAACAATAAAGATGTTTGATGACGCCCGTCCCCTACCAGAAGAGCCAAGTAGAAAGGAATGACTCTAGTCACCACCTGCAAATCAGATCTCAGAATAAATACATGAAATCACTTGCACTTTAAAGAACTAGTTCAAGCCATAACAGAGTACTGGATGTAGAGGAATGACTCCTGAAACCCCACATCCAGAGAGAAAGTCGTCATGGCTTTGGGCAGGGGGAGACCTGACTCACCCCTGCCGACAATATCTCACATGAACACAATACACCTGCTTTTGTGTCTATTGGTAGACTGTGCTTGATTCAAAGCTGTCCAGATAAGATCACCAGGGTAAAGATGAAGACTAAGTGTGTTTGCAGCAGCCGGTTCTTTCTATCTACTTATTATTTATTTCCTGGTCTACTTAGTTTCAAAACTTGTGTTACATTGGTGTTAGTTGGGGCGCAACTTTCCTATTTCCCTAATTTTTGTTTTATGTTCATGTTATTGGGGTTGCAGATTTACTGCGTCCGTGCTTGGCCACGACCAAAACACCAGGATTTCGAACTAAGGACTTTAGTCATTCTTTATGGTTATTCTCCGGTTTTATCCGGCTGATATTGAATGAATGTCATTTCATGCCCCTCCTAGTCAGCTTCCACGAAAAGCCATCCAGCCATGTCCATGAAACCGCCAGCCGACAACCCATCAACAAAGGTTGACGTTTAGAACCACCTCCAATCGGCGGGCCATGGGAGGACACAACAAGCCAGGGAGGGGCCGAGATGCGACGCATGCTCTAGCGAGTCCCCCTCTGCGACATCTGATCAAATCGCCTTAAAGTCTTCAAATCCTTGGAGCACTGGTTCAGATGGAGCCGTCGATCAGAGGCATAGTGGGCCGACCTATCGCCACCGTCAGACACCCTTCCGCGCTTGGAAACGGTACCACGCATCAGGACTGGGCAACAACCTCTCGCTCGAAAAGTTCGATACCATGACAGCGACTGGGATCGGCGAGACCAATCAGCGCCGCACGAAAGAAGCTTGAGCCAATCACCGAGAATGATCAGATCAACGTCTCCGGCAGAGAAAGTCCAGCGGCAGCGGCAGTGGGAGTTTGAGGGAGAAACCGTAGGGAACGCTCACATATTTTTTCCAACCAGTTTTATATAATTTAACTATATTATAAGTGGGAAGATAATGAAAATTGCCTAAATGTTGGACTTTTCTTTATCATATATATCCCGTAAAATGTAACAGTCAAGTAAGATTACATGTATTATTATTATTATTATTAGTGCAAAAATCTATTTCACCAATGAACTCCATATGGCAGATATGCCATCAAAATCGCAAAAGAGAGCAAATTGATTAATAAGCTTCTAATAAAATAAAAGGAATGTCATACACTTACTTAAGTCTGAATATTCCTTGCTATTCTATAAAACAATGTCTGTGATTTCGACCAAACGCCAACCCAAACCCCTAAAAAATTCTTCTCATGCGAAATCATCAAATCAACTTTTTTTCCTCCAATTTTCCTCTCAGGTACTACATCACATCAATATTCAAATATCTTTACTTTCTTCACCCAATTATCATACAAAAAAACGCATCCTTAGCCAAAATGTTTGATGAAGATGAGAGAGAGAGAGAGTGTGTCTATAATAAGGGAGGAATGTTTGATGAACAATACTTAACCAAAATTTGATTTTTTAGTGAAAACATGGTACTAATAACAAAAAACATCTTATTGTAATCGCTATTAGCATAATACTTTCACCACAAAAAAGGAAAAAGAAAAAAATGTTGAATTTGATTATTGTTATTTTGATGAGTGTGCGTTGCATGATTAAGCTATGCGGTCCCATAGTTTGATGAATGGGCCACCATGTGGTAAAGCTTCTAGTGGTGCGTAGCCTTCCATTACCATACCAAATTTGTGGTCCATTCACTCCTTAAACCCTTTCATTATTGATATCAAAAATCAAATTTGTGGTCCAATTCAGCATTAGTGTTTCGAATTCTCTTATTCAAAGTTGTGTTCTTTATCCAAAATTCTAACCTAAACCAACCAATTCAATCAAATCAATCTTTATCTCTCATAAATCAATTTTAGAAAAAATTCTCACCTTTTTCCAAAATTTCTTTAAAAATCAAATCTTCAAAATCTCCATGTCACGCCTGATTCAAACATTGCCTTTATCGTTTTCAAACAGCTCATGCTCTTCAGCCATCATTGCAGGTCAAGTCACAAATCACAAATAAAGGCCTTTACTTTTTAATCTCCCTTTCACAAAGCCCTTAACATTTTCAAAGCCACATCATAGCCTTTTGCCTTGCTTGCCCTTTCATGTTCAAATCCCAATGGCATCCAGAAGCTGAGAGTGCTGAGAGACGGAAACTAGTGAGTTGGCAACAATAGCACCACTAGCAGCCACTGCAGGGACTCCAATGCCTGGAAATGTAGAATCTCCACAGCAATAAAGCTGAGAGACTGGTGTCGAATGCCCCGGGAAGGAGCTCTTCCCTGCTTGTATCGCCGGCCCATAACTCCCTCTATTCCTTCTTAGAAACCTCTGGTGTGTTAGAGGTGTTCCGACTAGCTTCACTTCACACTTGTCGCGACTAAACCCCGGGCCTAGGGCACGCTCAACCGCTCTCCACATTACCTAGCTTGCCAAAAGCATCAGCATCATGAGCAGAGTACGACTGACTGCTTGCCAGACAAGAAACAAAATATAATTACTTAAGTACATTCCAAGTTACCTCTGATCGCTCGGATTTTAGCTTCTTGTACTCGGAGCTTCTACGATCAAGCCCATCCCACAGTTCAAATGGTTCAGTTCCCGGCGTATAGGCATGCAAAACGTGCTTCCCAGGTGGTGCAAGATTCGGAGTGAGAACACTAGGCACTGATATTAAAACAACGTTTTGATCAGCATCAACACCTCTTTCCCAATCATTCACAACAATATGGTGAATCCCCAGATCCTCGCGGATACCCTACACAACAGAGCACGGAAAATGGTTAATAAAAGTTCTACCTACCACATTTTCTCTGCCTCTTGAATTTAGACTATCCTAGTCTTGCTCACCTCTGCATCAAACCCTAAATGGAGATGCATAAACGATTCGCATTGCGGTGTCTTGTTAATCCTGTTGATGTAGGACTCCGGAAGAGATTCCTTGGGCAACAAGTTTAAAGTGTCCCACATTGATGCATTGCTTACAACAGCCTTTTTAGCACGTACAAACTGCAATGCAGATTGAGGGATTCACTTAATTGCAACATTTTAAAAGGAAATGTTGCTCAAATAATTCATTTTCCGCCTCATTTGATATCTACTTACTTGGCCACTTCTAAGCTTGACACCAGTTGCTCTGCCATTTTCAACAACAATCTTTTCCACATGACTTCCAAGAGACAGCTGTCCTCCAAACTTTTGCAATCCGCGGACCAGGGCATCAACTATAGCTGCACTTCCATGTAGAGGGTACTCCAAAGAGCAACCCGGCTTGTACCACTCAGCAAACATATAGATCTGAACCGATTTGCAAGGAACGTTGTCAATCATGAAAGCAAGGAAGAAGCAATTCTCAAAGCAACAAAGAAAGAGTAAAAGAAACGAGAAAATGAGGATTCTTGTAGGAGAGGTCTCCAAAGGTTTGGTAAAAGCATCTTCAAGGTAGAAATATTAATGAATGGTTTCTCATGTTAATACTTCATATATAAAACATCATCACCTAGCTTGCTACCATGACTTATGCACTTTGAGTAAGAAGCCTAAAAGACACTCTTTCAGATGACATGACCAGAATGCCAATTTCAGCCTGATGGAATTTACTAAAAGAGTTACAACTTGTAGTTACCATTTCTGCTGAGAGTACACCATCGGATTTCACCCCAGCAAGAAGGAACGACAGAAGGTCTACCCAGTTCCTGACAAAACGGTTTTTCAGTTCCAACGAATCAAGAATTTCAGAGAAAGGTTGTAAAAGTTTGGTGGCACCGAAGGCTCCCTTAGGGCCCATCTGGACAAATGTCTTCAGTAAAGAGGGTGCATATCTAGCAGCAACTGTGGAAAGAGCACCGAAGTCTCCTCTGACCGACAAAGGAGGCAGAGCCATTGCAGCCGTGGACAATGGAAGTATTTCATCCTGCAAATGGGATATGCCTTGTGATTCTATCACCAAAACCTAATTGAGGTTCTGTGGATTGTAAGTTAAGAAAATGGGATTTACAAGAAGTTTCTTCCACTCTTGCACAGCATTCTCACCTCCATAATCTTGAAGGTCCTGGAAGGCAAAGACTACACATCGGTGAATGGAAACTCAATGGCACCAATACAGAAGATGCACCTAATTACGATCAAGTTGGACAAGTCACAAGTGAACTAACACATATAAGAGGCTATTTACTCGGATATTTAAGGGAACAAGTGCAACATCGATCAAGCTAAACAATGGTAAAGGATGACCTTGAAAAATTCTGTTGGACCAATGCGAGACAAGAATTCGCCTTCAGGAATGTAAACCATCCAAGAATCGTACTTTATGCAAGGAACTGACTCACCCAATGCATCCAGAACCTATAAGCAAACGAGGGTAAACCACTCAGCACAGGAAATTACTACAAGTTGTGGTTTCTAAGGTTCTCTGAGTCTCATTTACTGAAGCAAACAAAGAATGGCTACAGTCTACTGTAGCTGACAAGAGGACACCAAGCAAAAGCAGCAGTAATTAACTAGTAACCTGAGCAAGAGGGTTGGCCTGAGGGCCTCTGGACTGGAAGCCAGAGAACAAAGAGGGGCCAGAATCAAAGTTGAAATCTTTAATGCGGAAAGAGTGAGCGGCACCACCAGGGAGGTCATGGCTCTCCAGCACAACCACATCTTGCTCGTATCTGGCCAGGAGAGCCCCACAGCACAGCCCAGCAATCCCACTTCCTATCACCACCACATCAGCTTCTGTCTTCCCTGCAGTACTTCACCGATTAAAGCAAACCCACAAACCCCCCTTTTCTGCCTTCATTTCAAGGGCCCAAAGAAACGAAGAACAACAACAACAACAAAAAGAAGAAGAACCTGGGATTGTTTTGTTGGGTGTGACGGAGGTGGGGTAGTTGGAAGGAGGACCTTTGACGGTGCTGCTGCTGCTTTGAGCAAGAACCGTCCTTGTTCTTCTAGAGCAGAGAGGGGGACGGCATAATTGGAGCCCCAGCGTCATGGGAGGAGGAGCTGCAGAATGTTTGTGAGTTTGTTCTCAGCTTCATCTTTACAGTCACTCACTTTATCGCCGTTTTTTCTGCTCACCAAGATAGCCACGTCGGCCTTACTCTTCCATGGCCCTGCTACTGCTAGCTACTACTTTCAGTCCATCAAGAATTCGGCTTTCTTCTCTTCAAATCGCGATTCATTTTTCTTTACACCAATTTCCCCCTATGAATCTTTTTTTCTTTTTTTTTTTCCTTTTTCTTTTTAACAGAAAGACTATCAATTTACTAATCATCAATAGTAGTAACAATTCTATGCCAATCTGATAATAAGTTCAAAATTTCAAAAGCAATGATAAAGCTAGCAAGCGAAATCTTGACTAAGTAAAAAACAAATCATAACGTAAACAAAAAAGTAAATAACGCAATATAAATAATCAATTAGACTATGCCAGTATCACCTAATCGTCTCTAATAAAATCATTATATGGCTTGAAAATAGCATAATTTTTTTAATTTTTTAAGAAAAGGGATGGTACCCTGTAACTCTGTTTCATCAAGACACCCCGCAGCACTTATAAAACAAATTTAAAGACTTTATAAAAAGAGTTTCTTGGATCAAAAGAAGTGAAATGAAGAACCAGATTTATACAACATAATCAGGGTCTAATGAAGAGAAACCAGATAAATAAGATCTAATTACTACTCTGTATAGATAGCATATAGCAAAAGTAGGCAGCAAATACTTCAGATAGTAAGACGGTATTTCTGCATTGAACTAGTTGGATAGCAGCATCTTTAACTTGATCCAAACTTCTGAATTTTCTCTAGAATCTCCTTTGATTTCGTTCTTGTCAAATCACATAAACTATAACTATGGCGGATAACAAGCTTCTTCTTAGGCAAACTTTATAAGATTTCCCTTTGGTCACTTTCAAGAACCAAGTACAAAGCAGACTCCAGTCAAAAGGGGGGTGCCGTAGATTAACTATACGAAGACACTCCAGTAGGATTTTCCTTGCAAAGCCACATCTGAAGAACAAGTGATTTCTGCTTCCTAGACAACTATAACAAATGATACAAGTCTCATCAATATTTTCATTCCAGATTGTCACTATGTCTGAAGTTTGAAGGGCATTTAAAGAGCACAACAAGAAGATGAGGGAGGTTTTGGGTGAGTGTCTTGGTCCCCAAGCTAGCTTCGTCCAGGTAATGGTGTCATAATTTTCAATAACTGCCAGATAGGCTTCTTTCATAGAAAAAGTTGGTTGGAGGAGCAGCTTGTGTCGGGCAAAGTATTCACGAAAAAGATCTCTATTATTGAACAAGGCACGGACGGTGGCAGATACTCCGTTAGGTATTTGCATAGTCCAAAAGTCAAGTTTTTTCAGATAGTAAGCATGAATACATTTAATCCATAAACTGTTTTTATCTGTTAGCAGCCTCTAGATTTTCTTAGCTTGAAAAGCTTGATTCCAAGCTATTAGACCATACACTCCTAGTCCTCCTTGATTTTTTGGAACACAAACTTTCTTCCAAGCTACTAAAGCCTTTCTTGATTCAACATTTCCTCCCCACATGAAGGCTCTGCAGCGTTGTTCAATATACTCGAGAACACCTTTTGGGAGGGGGAAGATGGAAGACCAGTAATTTTAAACACTGAAAGCTACAGCCTTTATGAGCTGCAGACGGCTTGGATAAGAAAGGAACTTACATGACCAACTTTGGAGAAGGGTTAAGATACGATCTACTAGAGGTTGGTATTGTGATATAGATAGCTTTGAATCACTCAAGGGGACACCAAGATATTTAACAGGGAGTTCACTTCGTTGCATATGTAGGATATTGAGAATGTCATCTGCAAGATCATCTGAAACGCCGGCACAAAAAATGTAGCTTTTATGATCATTTATCTAGAGACCAGAGACGACAGAGAAATGGTTAAGAGCATTCTGGATGCCCAGGGCTGAACTTGTGGAGGCATAATTCATCATGATGAAGTAATATAGATTTTCAATCTCAATCAGGACATCCCAAATAAATTCTAACGAAACCACATAGTGTCTCATTATGACTATCTAAAGAGGAGAAGAGCCCCGAAGGGAAACAAACCAACATACACGAACCAAAACAAGCCATCCAACCACTCTTAAATGGATATAAGCGCACATAAATTTATTATAAAACTATTATATATAATTGTTTTCATTTAAAATTGATGATGGTTGAAAAAAACTTTTCAAGCTTTGCGCATAGAAAAATTATCCTAAAATAATAAGGTGATGACTTAAATGATTTTTTTTTTTTTTTTTTTGAGCAAGAAATGTAGAGTTTACTATATATAAAACCGACCAAACGACATTGTCCAGAACGAAAAATCAAAGGCCGCAAGATGGCCAATAATAGTAGCAAAACTTGTTATTATCAGAAACATAAAACCAACAAAAGCAGTTGCACACTGATACACAAGAGAGTGCATAAAAGATCCGCAATGTAGATGAGTGGATCCCCATAACGCCAACCAAATGGCTACAAAACACCTAGCAGTCATGATAGCTGGATATAGATCCTCAAGCCTGCCATCAACATCCAAACCGGCTCCAAACGAGCACAACAATGTTGACACTTCATGACGGTGCGCAGGAGATAACCATCCCACCAACACTTCAGACCAAGTAAACAACCTCAAGCAAACCATACCGATTGTGTGAAAAAGGAAGACAAAAAAGTAGCCAAAAGAACAACCATTACTAATATATATATATATATATATATATATAAAATAAGAGGGTAAAGTGCACTCTTAGTCTCTTAACTTTGTTAAATGTCCTATTTGGGTCATGTTTTAAGAATTTGCCCTATTAAAGTCCCTTAACTTCATATTTTGTCATATTCAGGTCCTTTAGCGTTAAGTCAATGTTAAAACTAACGGAATTTTAGGAAAAATGATTTTTTTAGGTACCTAAACTTTTTATTTTATATTATTTATACCCAAACAATTTAAAACTTAACACTTTTATCAAAAAATTTCCGTCCATTCTTCCCATCACTCTGCCACCGCCAGGTCACCGTCGTCGTCGCCGACCACCGTCATCGTCGCCGACCACCGCCGGAAATTTCAAAATGAAAAAAATATATATATATCGAAGCATAGATCGGGGCCGAAGGCTGCCGAATTCAGGACTAGGGTCGCCAAATCG
>JBBYHH010714167.1:0-17587 GCA_038382905.1 Daphne laureola
ATAATAGCCTTACTGCGCACATTATATGAATACTAGAGAAACAAGCTAAGTTTGGAAGAAAAAAAAAAAAGTCTCTTAGTACCCACATATGTGGGGTAGAAGTAGAACGCATTTAAAAATTTTAAATGCCAGGAATAACCATCCATTCTTCGTTTTGAACTTCCTGATGGATAGCCAGTCTAATGATATCTGATTTAGAATGATGCAAACACAAGAAACACTTTTAGCTCCAAAAGATAGTTGCATCATCAATGTTAGTTGATAATCCATCAAACTTGTCATTTGACCCCAGGAAAGTGCAGAATGATTTCATAATGTCATAAATGGATTGCAGATACTACAGGTCAAGGGTTCTCTATTTTTACTTTTTCGATGAAAGGAAAAACATGCAAAAACCTTCGTATCCCTTTGCCTGTAATCGGCCCTGAGCCTTCTGTACTGCAACGGGTGACAAATCAATGCATGTTATGTCAGTGATCCCAGCTTTGTACAATTCTTCAGACAACTGTGAGTTCCCACAGCCAAGCTCCAACACCTTCACATACAATATAAATCGTCAGAGCAGCATCCAATCATCACAAAAACCAAATGAGTCTTTTAAATGCAAATGAGAATGAAGAAGGCACCAGTATCAGACAGAACATAACATGCTCCATTCAAGAACTTTGAAGGCAGTAGATACGAGAAATAAAGCAGATACCGAGGTGTTTTTTTTCCCCCAGTCCCACTAAAGTCACCTAGAATTGAAAAAACAAAACACCTATATAACCCACCTAAAATCAGTGCTCAAGAGGATGATAAGAAACAAAACAACAATTGAAGGAGAAAGAATACAGAGGAGGGCGGTTGGATATGAGATTGAATAAGATGGCGGAAATGTGAGTAGTCTTTGAGCCACTCATAGTGTTCCTCACGAGCGAACCGCTCATTCCTGTGACAAATCAAGCCAAATAACAAGTTGATATTGATTGCCAAAAAAAATGAAAAGTAGAGTAGAAGTTAAGGCAATGGTGTACCAATAATTGGGATCAGTATATTCGGAGACAGAGGATGGAGCCACGGCCAGCGGATCTTGGTCCCTAGCCGCCATCTCCAGGAAACCGGCCGGCCGCCTCAATGTGTCTTCATCTTCAACTTCAATACAACCAGCAGCGACGACGAAGACTATCTTACTGGATTGACTCGGTCGAGTCCAGACCAACAACAGGCCTGTTCCGGGCCCGGCCCGGCCCAATTCAGCAATTCCCTGGATTTTGAGTACAAAAACTACGGAACAGACATCTATATCTTGCATTTAGAAGGCAACTCTGTAACTGTAATTGCACAACTAGATTCATAAACACGAGATACAAGTACAAACAGAGCTAAATTTAAAATGTGCTACGACGGGACACAAGCACAGTTTGTTTATACTTATAGTTACAAAAAAGGGTTCAGAAAGTAGAAGTAGATTACAATGGTGTTGTTTATACTTCATAGCATCAACTCTGAGATTTGACAGGTGTTTTATACTTGTACCAGGACGCAATCCAGATAAAAGCGCCCAAATTTGGCACACTCATGACTGTCAAGAGCCAGAAGAAGTAGTCAATGTGGCCATGGTTTATGTTGTCTGGTATCCACCCAGGTTCCCCATTCTTAGTACTCACACTTGTAACAATAGTGACAAGCACAGAACTCAGGTAGCTCCCAAGTGCTGCTGTTGTAAGTTGGAGAGCAGAACATACACTCCTCAATGAATCAGGTGCTTGTTCATAGAAAAACTCCAGCTGTCCAATCACAGTAAAAACTTCAGCGCATCCTATCAGGAAGTACTGTGGGACTTGCCAGAATATGGACATGGGCACTTCTTGGTAATCATAGTAATTGTGCCTTCTCACCATCCTGAGTCTTACCAGCTCTAGAGTTGCTGCACATATCATGGCCAGTATGGAGATGAAGAGACCAATACCTATGCGCTGCAGTTGAGTGAGGCCATTCCTCTGCCCTGTAAATTTCCTTGCCACTGGTACAATTATTCTGTCATAGATTGGGACCCAGAAGATGACACTCAGTGTGTCAAAGATGGAGAGTGATGCAGGTGGAATGTGGAAGCTAGAGTTGCCAACACGAGTGTCCATTCTTTTCCCTTGCAACACAAATAACGAGCTCATTTGGCTGTACACTGCAGAAAAGATTATCCCAGTTGCCCATACGGGTAGCAACCGGATGATTGCTTTCAGCTCTTCAACATGGGTAACTGTGGACAGTCTCCATGGATTTAATGATTCCTTTATGTGGTCTGATTCTGTTTCAACTGCTGCCTTGTCAAAGAAACTGCCATTGAACAGTGTTAGTACGAAATATCCAAAATATATTGCAGTGATGTAGTATGTAAAAGCAGTGACCTGAGGGTATTTGTGTGGTCAAGCTTGCGGCCTCCAGAAGTAGTGGTAGCCTCTGAATCTGCAGTTTCATAAAGAAGAGATTTTTCTGCTGGAAGTTTAACATGATATTTCCTAACAGCTGCTACAAGCACTTGACATAGTCGTGTCAGCGGGCTGCCTCGAGGAACTTGATTTCTGTACAAACGAGTGCCTGAGAAGAAACTCACAACAGCTACTGCCATAGCAATGGCAGGAATACCAAAACCCCATCCCCAGCTGACATCCTCTTGCACCCACACCAGCACTGACCCAGCAATGAGAGCCCCAATGTTTATTGAAAGGTAGAACCAGTTGAAGAAAGAGCTCTTGTGCTTCTTCTCAGATTCATCTGCATCATCGAATTGATCAGCTCCATAGGATGACACACAAGGCTTTATCCCTCCTGTTCCAAGTGCTATCAAGTATAATGCTAGAAAGCAAATTGCAGTTTGAGTTTCTGTTGGGGCACAATTATCTTTTGCATAACATCTTGGGCGTATGCCTTTGACTGATGCAGACAGTGCCAGAAATGTCATTCCCTTGGTTTCACCAGAACTACAAGTGTCATTTCATTTCTTAAATGAAAAAAAAACATGTCTGGTGAAGAAAAAGTTGGTGTGTGAAAGATCAGACTTACAAAAATGTAAATGACAGAGAAGGAAGCAATAGTCCAGTATCTTCCTAAATAGGAATCAGCCAGGAAAGCTCCAATCAATGGTGTGATGTAGCATGTTCCACCCCAGTTCTGGTTGTTTCTTGTGGCAACTGCGCTTTGCTGATTTAGTTGCTCTGTGAAATACACCTCCAGATTTGTGCTCATCCCATAATACGCCAATCTCTCGCAACATTCATTTCCTGTAGGCCAAGAAATCAAAACTCATTCACCTCAAAATATGTTCTCCTTCATTCTACTACTACCTTCCTTTCAGTCTAACGCAAGTAAGTACCTATGATAAAGGGGCAGGCTTTCCAGGTTCCTGTTTCGGTCTTGTTTGCAGGATTACCCTGGTAATCAACTGTTCCATCCTTGGTGTACAAATCCTCCTCTGCCATGGCTTTCCTCTTCTGTTTGTTTACTGATAGATTATTAAATAAGGTAAGGAAACTGTGTTGTGATTTCCAACGGCGAGTACGAGGAACTCTAGTTTTAGCTACTTCGGTAATGGCGATCACTAATTTGGATTTAAATGAAGTAAGGCCGAGCTGGAACTCCTTTGGACGATCAGTAATTTAGATTTATTGTGACTGTCACACGTTTGGTTACCGTTTTGAATAACGAAAGAAGGCAAAAAACCAAAAGGATTGTTGTTCAGGGAGGAAGGGCACATGGGGCCATCGTGGGACTGAGCGGCACCAGCCTGTTATCCTTCCACTGCTGGGAGCGGAGGGTGAGCGCTGCTCAGTAACCTGCCTGACACGGTGCCCCTCATCTCTAGGAGCAATGAGCCCCTGGCTTCCGCCTGAGACCCATGGCTCAACTCCAAGCTTGGAACGGGCAGACCAGATAGCAGCCACCTCGAGCCCCGGCCACATATGACCTTCCTTTGTCCAACAATCTTATTGCCCTCACTTGAGTTACAGGCCAATGTTACTAGACCCGGCGAGCAACTCTCTTGCCAAAAGACTATATAAATACACTTGTTTGGGCTTCCAGTTCCCATGTGGGATAACTACCTCAATTTTTGCTGGCTTTATTAACCTGATAGAGTGGTTTCGACAGCCATCTCATGTCTTTATATCGCCCTTAATATATCAACAGATTTACATTATTGTGTCTTAAGAGATCTAACAAATACTACAAGCTACATCTGCTCATGAACTGGGCTGTGTAGCCTGTATGTATGAAAAGGTTGTTTCTCCTTTTTCTGCAGTGGTGGCTCACAAGTTTTATCTCAGCGCCTACAGCAAAACTGAGAAACAAAATAATCAAGATAACATAACTAAAACTTGTGGCAAAAGCAGGATTGTTTAGACGTTTAGTGTTATAATCGAGTGTTGAGGAATAAAAATTGATGAATGAGAAATAGATACACAAGTTTTGATGAACAATTAGGTACAGTTCACATGTTTTGGTTAGTAAAGGGTAAGATATGATGTGACTCCTCTTAGTTCTGAGTTTGTTTATGGTTGCAAAAGAAGATGAATTTGAAACTCCTCTTGTTTGGACAAAACATCATTCAATGTGGAACTGCAACATGTTTCTGCTACCATGTTTCAGCTATATCCCACTGCATCTTCATTTAATGATAATAATAAAAACGTCTTGAAAAATGATATGTATGTGAATATATAGTAAAATAAAATATAAATGTGAAAGTGTCATTTCATTTCATTAGTGAAGAGGGAGTATTTTATAATGGAGTGGCCAGGAATAAAAATGATGAAATGACAAATAGTGATGCACACTATACACACGTCTGGATGGACAATTAGGGTCGCACATTTGGGGAAAGGCTGAGTTTCTTGCTGGTTTGCAATGCAAGAAGACAAATTTGAACCACTCTAGTTCGGACAACACATCAGTCAGTGTTGGACAACCACAAATGAAGTGCAAATGCATTTTTTTTTATGGAATGAAGTGCAAATACTAGATGTAAAACTTAACCCTGTTTTTTAACCATTAAACATCATTAGATCACCCACGTTTTTTTATAGTTATTCATGGATGGAGTATTTATGAGTCTCTTTGAATGGTAGTTCTAATGTTTTTCTCATTCACAAAACCCGGTCCATTCACAAAACCCGGTTAGAGGAACACAGCCTATGGCAGTATGCTTGAATGCCAACCTTAGAAAGCTGAATGCGAAAATTTAACAACCAAAATGAGGTCACACACACAGAGGCGATTAGGTAATAAAAATTGCATATAAAAATGCACAGGGAAGGATAACGAAGATCCACAAAAAATAAATTTAGCATCCGACCACGCCACACCGCAGCACAGCAATCAGCATCTTCACTCACTGCCTCACATTTCTCGAAAAATTCAGTCATGTCCACCTCTCTGCAACTCTCACGCTTCTGCCTCCCGACCCCCTCCATCGGCTCCGATGCATCTTCCGGAAGGTCAGCCGCGCTTCCTTTCCGAAAGTCTAGCCTCTCCTTAAGATGCTCCGCCGATTCCCCTGGCTCCGTCGCCGTCGACACCGAGAATTTTGATGCCAAGGTGTTCAGGCACAACCTCACTCGGAGCAAGAATTATAACCGGAGAGGCTTCGGTCATAAGGAGGAGACTCTTCAGCTCATGAATCGAGAGTATACCAGTACGTTTTGCTTGTATTCATCCCTCATGCTTTCTCGCTCGCACTTTCTATATCTATTGTTTGGTTGAAGTCAACTTGGTATCCTCTTTGGAGATTTTTTTTTTTTTTTTTTTTAACCTAATCTACCTATTCAGTTTTCACTAGAACCATATGAATGGGGTGGTAGCATCAACTTACTTGTTACTTCATCATCTTCTGGGAGGATAAGGGTTTTCTAAGTATCTTTGTGAAAAATTTTAGGCGACATCATAAAAACATTGAAGGAAAATGGAGGCGAGTACACATGGGGTAATGTCACAGTGAAACTGGCTGAAGCGTATGGCTTCTGCTGGGGGGTTGAGCGAGCTGTGCAGATTGCTTACGAGGCCAGGAAACAGTTTCCTAAGGAAACGATATGGATCACCAACGAAATCATCCACAATCCAACTGTTAACAAGGTGGTTTCCTAGCTTGTGCTGCACATGTTATCTTCTCTTCTTCACTTTTCCTCGCATGATTAATATGTGATTAGTTCCCTCTTTTGGCAGAGGTTGGAGGATATGGAAGTTAAATATATTCCTGTCAGTGAAGGAAAGAAACAGTTTGATGTTGTAGACAAGGGGGACGTAGTGATTCTGCCTGCTTTTGGAGCTTCTGTGGATGAAATGCTTACTTTGAATGAAAAGAGTGTACAAATTGTTGATACAACTTGCCCTTGGGTGTCCAAGGTACTGCCCGAATGAATATGTCAAACATTTTTCCTGAGTGTTACACTGTACATCCATCAGTCTTCTCCTGACATTTTTCTTTTTGAAGGTCTGGACTTCTGTCGAAAAACACAAGAAAGGAGACTATACTTCAATTATACATGGTAAGTATTCTCATGAAGAGACAGTCGCAACAGCATCTTTTGCTGGAAAGTATGTAATTGTCAAAAACATGACAGAGGTACGCATATACTACTGTATAAATCTTAAAACTCATGCGCACTTAGATTTAGGGATATTTAAATTTGTTTGGTGGTGTTGTTTTCTGACATCTGAGTCTGTGTTTTGCATCTGTTAAGGCAATGTATGTTTGCGACTACATTCTGGGAGGTAAACTAGATGGATCTAGCTCAACCAAAGAGGAGTTTTTGGAGGTGATGCATCATATGCCTTATCATTCACAGAGATGACTCATGTAACCATTCCGTGGGTAACTTAATTACTTGCATTTGTGCAGAAATTTAAATTTGCAGTTTCAGATGGATTTGATCCAGATGTGGATCTCGTCAAAGTTGGCATTGCAAATCAAACCACAATGCTTAAGGGAGAAACTGAAGAAATGGGTTCGTGCCAATTTACAACCTCTTCAAATTTGCTTTGCAGTTTGATAGTTTGATTTATTCGCTGTTTCCTGTAGGGAAATTGGTGGAAAAGACTATGATGCAAAAATTCGGGGTGGAAAATGTCAATAACCACTTCATAAGCTTCAACACGATTTGTGATGCAACACAGGTATGATTTATCGCCTCACCCCCTCCCCACCCCTGAAAAAAGAATAGAGAGAGAAGAAGAGAGCAAAGGAAAGAAAGAAAAATACTTTTTCTTGCTTTTGTATTTCTGTAGCGTTTCAGTATATGATACTCTAGGTGATTTGATCCTATATTTCTTCACATTAAGCCCTCTGGTTTCTAGTTGGATAGTGTTGAAGTGCAAAACCTGAAGTAATTTGCCATCTTTCTTTAGGAACGACAAGATGCGATGTATAAATTGGTAGACCAAGAGATGGATCTTATGCTTGTTGTTGGCGGCTGGAACTCTAGTAATACCTCACACCTTCAAGAGATTGCCGAGGAACGTGGGATTCCATCTTACTGGATTGACAGTGTTCAGAGAATTGGCCCTGGGAACAAAATAGCATACAAGTTGAATGTGAGTATGATTCTTTGTTCTGCTTACTCAACTTTCATAGCGTCAATCTATCCTCAAACTGTTTTTCTAATCATTGTTATGTGATTTTTTCAAGCATGGGGAGCTAGTTGAGAAAGAGGAATGGGTACCCAAGGGTCCCATTACAATTGGTGTAACATCAGGCGCTTCTACACCAGACAAGGTAACACAACTGTCCTTGAGTGGGTTTCTTTCTTCTGTATGTCTCTTGCAAAAGTATTCCTATAATAAACTTGAACTTTTCTCTCCAATTTGTTCTCTCTACTTTATCGTATATTTCTCCCTCCATTGTTCAACTACCGAAACCATTTCTCAAAAAACCTGCTAAAAGAACACATGTAAATTATCCCTTTTTTCACCGTTACCAGCATAGGTTCATGAAAACTCTTCATCATTGTTTGTAAAATTCTATTTTATCAAATGAAAACAGGCTGTTGAAGACGTCTTGATTAAGGTGTTTGACATCAAAAGAGAGGAAGCTTTGCAACTTGCATGAACTTAGATTCAGTATGCATCCATAGTTCAAACATCGGTGGACGTCAGAAACATCAGTTGATATGCATGGCATGGATGATATTTAAGAATTAGGGTATACAAGTGTCTGTGTGTAGCTCAATCTGTAATATGAGTACATTTAAGAAGGATGAGATCATTTCTCATATGTATAGATCTAGCCATACAGCTGAGGATTGACCCTAGAAGGAGAATAAATCCATAATTTGTCATCAAGGCAGGAGATTGGCTGCACTTATTCTTTCTTGAACCTAAAATGGTTTTATTAAGAATATATGAACCTGAGCTTCAAAAGTCCAACCCATCGAATGAATCTCTTGAGAAGAATCAACCAGAGTTAAATGGCGGTGGGGTTTCTTGTGGCTCAACCCGGCCACCCCATGTTCTTAGTCGCTCCTCCGCTTGACCGGCCTAAACCACCAAACAAGAATAAAGCTTATTAGCTGTCTGACTTGCTACCAAAGTACTGGTAATAGTAGTTGTAGCAATAGATTGTGATGAGCATTAGATGCGCCGTTACCTCTTTTCGCCAACTGGTTCGCAGCATCAGAATTAGCAAAATGGTTGTTTGAAGAACGGTACCAATCAGCATTCCCGACCATATTCCCTTGACACCCAACTTGAACTTAAAACCCATCAAGGCTCCCAAAGGAATCCCAAATACGTAGTACCATCCTACGTTGATCAACCCAACATATAACTGCCACCCAGCTCCAACAGCCACTCCTGTAGTCATAACATACAAAAGTGTACTTTTGGAAAAAGTCGCTTACGACTGTTAAGTGAAAACTAAAGCAGTGAGTGATATAGTATTATCTAGTTACCGTGAAGAACAGGCAAGATGCTGTTGAGGAAAATTGTTGCCGCCAGAAGGTAGCCCAACTTGGATGTCTTTTTTATGACATCTGGTTTGCTAGAGAAAAGCTTGGGGAAATCATTTTTGCTTCCCAGAACTGCACTGCTAAACAACACACCCACTGTCAGGGATGTTAGAACAGCCACTGCAATAGCCAGTTTCGCTACTTTTGGATGGCCTGCACCAAGTTCATTCGAGACCCGAACACTGCCTCAACCAAAATACTGCCCGTCGTTAGATATTTGACATAGAGTTCACCTATGTGAGGATAAGTTAGGTTTGGACTGACCTTATGGCTGCATTGAAACCCAGCGTGATCATGGTGGTCCATAACTGTAAGTTCATGCTGCAATGAACAAGTATATTAGGGGGCACACACAAAGCTAATGCCTTTGCCTTAGAATCTCAATTTATGTTGGAAAAATAAGAAGAACAGACTGACCAAATTGAAATTGAATCAACTGCAATTGTTGGATTTTTCAACCACCCCACCATGAGAATGATTGCAGTGAAGTACCAGAGTTCCAAGCTGTTAACATCAAACCAAGTTTGTGCCTTTTCTAAGAATCTCTATCTTCACCAAATCCAGGATAAAAGTATGGTTTTTGAGCACTCACCATAACATGACAGCCGATGCAAGTGAGAGCTTGACGAAGCCAAACAGGGACTTGAAAGCCAAAGCGGACAAACCCGTCCAGGAATCCGGGAAAAACCCAGAAACGACATAGATAACTGTCGCAATCACTTGGAGCCACCATGAGACGTTTCCAGCCATGGCAGCTCCTAGCAAGCCAAGCTGAAGCTTATTCACCATGAGCCAATTGAGCAGCACGTGAACTGCTAGTGATGATACAGAGATTATGGTCATAGCCCAAACTTTGCTTTGTGATTGGAGGAACTTCTGGGCTGGAAAACTCATTGCGTAAGCAAAGAGCTGTGGAATGACCCATCTACAATATTTTCCAGCAAGTTGAGAAATTTCCTTGTTTTGACGAAGTAGCTGTAGAATTGGAGAAGCGAAGATGTAAAGGGGTGAGAGACAGAGAGCTGTGACCCCTGAAATGATCCATGATCTTTGTAAATATATCCCAAGCATATTAAACTGCCCAGCTCCAACTGCTTGACCGCATAGAGTCTCCAATGCACTTCCCATCCCTATCTGAACACAAACAATCAAACTCAATAACAAGAAAGAGCAAAATGAAAGAGAGAGAATGATCCTTGGTTCCTTACCATGATCCCATATACAAATCCTTCAATGACAGTGTTAACAATGGTGACTGCAGCAAGCTCAAGATCTCCCAAGTGGCCGACAGAAGCAACTGTGACGAAACTGATAGAGAACTGAGAAACTGATGTCAGAATAATAGGTGCAGCTATTTCCCACAGTTTTTTAGACTCATTGAAGCCTTTCTTCAATAGTTTTTCCTTAACCACATTATGGTCTAAGACAGGGGTCTGGATCTGCAATGGCTTTTGCTCTGATGGTGAAGGTCCTGCCATCGTTTAGTTCAGTTCAGTTCATGGCACACAACTCCAAGGACATTTATACGTAGGCCAGTTTCCTTTGGAGAAAAGCATTTTGGAGGTATTTCCCCGTCATTGCGTAATAAGGTGGGAAAACGAGACAAGAAGACACAATCTAATTAAATGGAGCTAGCTACATTTTTGGTATGTTGTTTTTTTTTTCTTTCTTTTTTTCATGAAGCTCTGTTCGGGTTGTTAAACATATTAACAAAGGGAGTAGTTAAGATTTTGCAGTTACTCTCGTGCATAAATGGTCTACCAGCAGAGTTGCCACAAAGCAATCAAAAGCAGTTTAAATTCTCGGCTTGGGTTTTGCCAACTCTGTTTGAGTGGAATTTGGTTGAAGCACTGGCTTTTCAATCGGCCACGGGACAGTTCAATTCCTCATCCCCTGGCAACATATACCTGCCTCTATTTGCAAAGGTAATTCATACAAAAGTTGCACTGAAAGAGACATGGTATCTAAATCTGACCTACAACAAATTAAATTCCAAGGACTTGTCAAATACAGTATGAATACTCGAGAACTCTTTTTACTCTTTTAGGTGAGGAGAATCCTTACACTTTTGTTTTTGAAATGAGTTCCAAAACTTTGCTAAGTGCTAAGAGTGAGTTCTAAATCTTTTCTGGGGAAATAGACAAGGTGCAATGTATAAGTTGGTCGAAGATGAGATGGATTTTGTGCTTGGTGGTGGTTGATGGAACTCTAGTAACACTTCCAACCTTTGAGAGATTCCAGGTCATCTTACTGGGTTGATTCCACAAGGTGTAATGAATAAGAGTTGAGGCATGCAGCTAAATCTGTAATTTACATACAATGAATATGTATGAAATACTGTAAATATTTGTATACATTAATAAAATAAGTAGTTGTCTTTTAGGAAAAAAAAAACATACAATGAATATGTATGAAATACTAATGTCTCATACATCTGAGAATTGATTCAATTGACCCAACAAGGGGATATAAATCCTTAACTTTGTTCCTCAAGACAGAAAATTGGTGGCACTGGAAAGCAGGTGTTGCAAAGTGAGTGGCTTTTCCAAGACATGGTCTGGAAGACTGAAACCAAGCCTAAAATACATATGTACATGTATGGTATGATTATATTTATACATGTGTAATTGGTAAAGAACAATGGCTAGCTCTGCTTACATGGGAAGAACTAAAAGTTGACGGCCCGGAGCCAGAGACCTTTGTTAGCGAAAACAAAGAAGCGAAATGGAACTCCGCATTCAGTTCAGGGGAAGAGAACCATCAGGGTTGAGTATAACAATAAACGAATCTTGTCTCACTTTTAAGTCAAAACTTGAAATGGTGGTTACCTGCAGCCTCCTCATCAATCTTAGGTCAATCAGAAACGGCTAGCTGCTAATGCCATCCGAGTTATTGGAAACGGATGATTTGACTATTTCAGGAACCCTATCGAGCAAGCTATTCATTTCATTCGGAAACTCAGCCTTGGCTCTGTTCGTCTTTCCACCTATGATTAGAGATGTTCCATCTTGCAATGCCCATATCTTCAAGTGATCAGAAATTTAAAATGAAGATATGATCAGTCTACATAAAGTGGCAAACAATCACGGGCGATTGTTGCCTCAAAACGAATGCACCGACCAAAGCATAGCTATGAATGGGAGATTCACCTGTGAATGTGACAAGTAGCTGATGCAAGTTGTAAGCATTAGTGCTCCAAATCCAGCATATACAACTGGCACTCCCGGATCAGTCTAAAGTTCAAACAAAACCCTTCTTTAGATTTTAAAACATGTAATGTTACCAACAGTTTCCTTCTCCAGATTCCAGACAGTAAAACATCTCACCTTCAAGTCCAGACCACTGCTGCCAATTGCGTCTACAATTTCAATTTTTGAGCCATCTATCTCAATGGGAAGCTTAGAGTTAGGTCGTCGAACGCCAGCAAATTTCCCTTCTTGATCATAGAGAACGATTGACTGTAGATCACGAGCAAGCATTGATCTGGAAATTCAAATGACATGAGGAAATGGTTACATCAAGTTTGTAGCTTATGTGCTTACTTGCACACTGCTCTATGGCCTTCAACTCCAAACATAAGCAGGGCAGTACAAGCGTATAGAACATTGGATATGCAAATGGGAATATTAGCGCATGGAACCAGAAATAAGAAGAGAAACATACATTCCACTGACATTGTCAGACTCAGCATTTTCTACAGGCAAAAAGGCTCCAAAGAGCTTCTTGTCCCCGTTGATCTGTAGAGGCGCCATTGCCAAGTTGAATGGCCCTTCACCATCTTTAAGTACCTGCAGCGCAGACAAACTCCAATCTGTCTGGTAAATGGTGATCCCACCATACCTCAGAGGGTCATTTACACTAATTGTTTTCCTCATCACTTCTTTTCCCTCCATATTGTACAAAGAAAGGTCAGTGCGAAACTGGGAAATCTGCAACGGAAAAATGGGACGCAAACAGTTGCTTAATGATAATTACTTTAGACTTTTTAGGACAGAAAAAGGCAAGCAATGCCTTTAAGGGATGGTAATGATATCATTTTGCAATTGTTTAGCTGTTAAAATAAACTCATAGGCCAATTACAACATAAAGAATTCTTCTTGAACATTCAGATGTGAGACAGACTCTTGAAGAATGAACAGTATGGGCAAAGATTTTATAATATTTAAGCTCTAAAGAAGTACGAAAAGAACCTGAAAATATACCTCTCCACTCTCATAGTAATCCATGTAAAACTTGTTTACATGAACCTCAGTGTTGAAAGCTTCCGTTGCTGTAGAGAGAAACCCACTTGGCCCCAGCACATCGCCAACAACAAAATTGAGCCCTTGTGGAACTGTGACAGATCCTCTGAAGCTACCAACAGCACTAAGAGTTGCACCTCCCATTATCAGCAGCATTGCCAAGTGTACACCAATAGGAGCAAACCTACCTGCCAAACCCTTGAAAGCATATAGTGACGGCCCCTTCAAGAATACCTACAAAAATCACCACTCAGAATGAGGTGGGAGAAAAAAAGGAGACAGATTGGAGTATTAGCTCCACTATTGATGAGAAAATATAGCAAACTCAAACTAGCATGAAAAGACTGATAACGCAAACTAGATTCATCAGGAGTTGTAATTGTAACCTCATATCCAGCTCCCATTAGAAGAACACCAAAATCCTGGACTGATGCTCTAGGAAGAGTTTCGTAGAATTCCTGCTTGCGAATAGCCTTCGCAGAAGGTAAGAACTTCCATCTGGCACACACATGGATGATGGACGTCCATTAAGTACAATGTTGCTCAACTCTTTCAGAATAAATATAACATCAAGAAGTTGAAAAGATCAAACCTTCTTGCAACCTTAACAATGGGTATCTGTGTTGTGTAAGTGCAAGCCATCAGTGATGTGCCCAAGATAGCCAACATGCCGAGGAAAATGGGCGATGAGAACATGTGGTCAAACCCTAGAGTCAAAACCCATCTCCATGTGAAAAACCCCCAAACAGGACTCTCTTCAGGGTACTTGTTGATGTAGAATGCAGGTGCTTCACCTTGGTCAATTACAGTTCCTGCAGAAGGTAGCATCCATATCTACTACTCGGTCAGTCGAAAGAATCAATTGCAAAAGCGATAACTTTATTTCAAATTGGAGAAATTGATGAGTTACCAAGAGCCATTAGGGCGGCAATTGTAAACATTTCTCCGATTGCCAAAGGTAAATTAGACAGAACAGATAACAACCTTCTTGGTAACCTTGTCAGGAACCTGGAAACCCCATTTTTTGTAGTATTTTCATTTGTTTGAATTTTTTCCTTGTCAAGCTCGGGAGCTGAACCAGAGAGCCAAATCTTCTTGGACACATTGTGGCTGCTCTTCTTGGGACCTTGAGAAGTTTTCAACTTGCAATTGCAGGTAAAAGGAAGAGCCCTTTTGCTGAAGGAAGCGCGGACATGAGGATTCAAAGAAGAGTAAAGGAACGAGGACTTGAGCAAATGGGTTTTTGGTGGGTTTAAAAGAGCCTCCATTGATGGACTCCAATCCACAGCACTTCAAGTTCTGAACTCCTCCTCCTACCCAACAGATTTGTGTTCCGTAATAAAGATCAGTCTTTTTGTTTTGGATAAGAGATCCAACCTACCATCAATTGCCACGTTACCCAATCTGTTGTTAAAAAAGTGCAGAATCCAAAAAAGCCGCTCTTTTTTCCTTCAAGAACGCAGCTTTTTCACACGATGCCGCTGCCTCATCTGAATCTCCAGCTCTCGCCACCAATCAATCCCTCCAATAAACCCCTGTGCCTTAGGTTCCGAACGTCGCACAGGGAAAATCTCCGGTACCTGGAAACGATCGGCCTAATCCCGTCGAAGACCAAGTCTCGCCGCTTCACTTCCCCTGAAACCGCCGATCGAATGCTCGCCGCCGTGAACCACCTTAAGTCCAAGGGCATTCTGGACCAAGACTTCTCCCGGCTCGCCTTCCTCTGCCCGGAGCTCTTCTTCTCTCCCCATGTCGCACCCTCCGACATCGACCCGGTATTTGAATTCCTGAGCTCCGAATTACAGGCATCGAGCCAAGAATCGCGTGCCCTTGTCGTCCACTGCCCTAGTCTCATCCTCGCCAACGTCGAATACTGCCTCCGGCCGACGGTGGAGTATCTCCGGCATCTCGGGTTGGAGAAGCTGAATTCGCCGACGAAACATAACGCGTTTCTACTCAACACACGCGCCAATAAACTGAAGGAGAAGGTGAGGTTCTTGAGGGGAATGGGTTTGACGGCGGAAGATGCGGCGAGGAGCTGCCGGCGGTTTCCGGCTATATTCAAATATAATATGGAGGATAATCTGGTGCCCAAGGCGGAGTTCTTGTTGGAGGAGATGGAGAGGAGCGTTGAGGAGTTGAAGGAGTTTCCGCAGTACTTCGGGTTCAGTTTGCAGAAGAGGATCGAGCCCAGGCATTGGCATTTGAAGCAGAGGAATGTGAGGGTAAAGTTAAATCGAATGCTCATGTGGAGCGATCAGAGGTTCTTTCATAAATGGAAATGATTTCGGTTGTTGTTCATCATTACTGCTTTTTTGCTTCCTCAAAACTTCATCTCTTCTCTCACGCTTTGTCCAAATCCTCTGCTTTTTTCCTACTGCAGAAAAGTTTAAGTTCACTAATCTCGTTGTAATTTAAAATTCAAATGAGAGTAATTTTGTGGGATGGATTGAGTAAATAAGAACTAGATATAGGTGGTATGATATTATAGGTTATATGGACAATATTTACCTTCAATAGGAAAGTCTTACGATTTATATATATGATATGATATTATTGATTGATGTATGTATTATTTATTATGTGACTGTCACTATTAGTTACATAAGTGATAGTCTTGTAATTATTATTAATATTGATATTCATCATTAATAATATATCACGTATGTAAATTAAAAGACTTTTCTCTAATATGGATATTTGACAAATATTTTGCTAATAACATTGTCTCAACTCAACTAGTTATCCTTTTTGGAAAAGTAAAATTACTTAAGCACAAGAGACTCATGCTCTATTTTGTATCATCTCTCTTATTGTAAACTTACGTAGAAAAGGATAAATTTGAGAGGTGGCGAAAAATAGTTAGGTGAAATGGAAATGGATCAATTTGTGTGCTAACAGAGGGAGTAGGAGTACATCATTAAAATGCATTATCAAGCGGTTCAAATACTAATAAATAAATGCATTATTACGATAGTGCCCGGACAGAAGCAAACAATGCAGATGCACAGTTTGGGGCCAACAAATAATGGTCGGCAGTGGCGAAGCCATGAGTGCCACCCTTAAATTTTTTTAAATGTAGGGATATAGTGTATGTATTTAAATTAGTTTGTGATATTAAATCTAATTTAATCACAATAATTTAATTTAAATAATTATATTGTTCAAATTTCATAATATTTTTTTTCAATTTAATAATATTCAAACTCAATACCCTAAAGATCTTAACTATCTGAGACTTTATTATTTGAGTATTTTTGTATAATATAGAAAAATAAGGTCAATTTTTTCTGAATTGGATATTTCACTCCTTAAGAGGATAAAAGGGGTATAAAAAATAGAGTATCATCAAGAACATAATGTAAACAAAAACAAAAAAAAGTAAATGACAAATGAGGAAATAATTAAGTCTCGGCTCAACACAAATGAGAAATTTATTTTGAGAAATTTAAGAAAATGTGTTTTGATTGATGAATGAGATATATGTGAGTAAAGAAATTTTAGAAAAATATTATTTTATACAGAATTAATGGTGAATTGATTGAAAAATTAGATTTTTTTTTAGGAATTTTGGTTGATGAATTGAGGGTAAATAAACAAATATTGAACAAGTTAGGACAAAGAGAATAGCATATATATTTTTTACAGTCTATGTATCAAAGTATGAGCATTTTTTATTTGTCTAACTCGAATCATTTGAGTTAAAATGTTTGAATCAAATTTTCTAAACAGTTAATCATTTATCTATTTTTATTGTAACATTTTACTTTTTGAGACGTTTCTCAATGTTTGCAATATTTTCTTAGTTAATATACTTTTCTTAATAAATTTATCAATTTAGAATTTTGAGTATCTTTCTTCTTACTTTTTATTTTATTTTATACTCCCTCCGTCTCAAACTAGATGCACACTTTGACTTTTATATTTGTGTTTGACTTAAATTTTTATTAAAACAATTTTATTAAAAAAATCCAAAAAAATATATTTAGAAACTAGATATGCTAATTTATCATTTGTATATAAATTATTCAACTTTATATATTGAAACACTTAAAAACAAAAATCACAGATTAAATGATAGGAAAAAAAATGTAGCATCATTTTTGGGACATAAGGAGTAGATTAATATGACTAACTCCAGACACTCAAGTGTCATCTTATTCTTTATGAGATTGACATATATACACCTAGGTAAACTTTAGACTTTATCATCAAATAGTCCCCTGAATTATGTTAACTCGCGCATTTTAGCCCATGAACTATAAAACGTGTCAACTTAATCTCTGAACTATGTAAGTTCAAGCACTTTAGTCCTTTAACTAGGTAGCTCGCTCACTGAGACTCTAACGATGTTAGTTTTTTGACAGATGA
>JBBYHH010714277.1:0-17586 GCA_038382905.1 Daphne laureola
TGAAAAAAAATCATAGATTAAATACTGTAAAACAGCTAAAACAAATGAGACAACTTTTAAAGTACGGAGGGAGTATTAACTATGGCCTGCTATAATTACTGCCAGTCATTTACTCTATTATTTTGTTCACGTTTCTTCCCAATAATGCCCATTACCGTTACAATTTTCACTTGCAACCAAATAATACTTTTTGCTGCACAGATAATGTCTTGATACATAAAGCTAATTGAGCTGATTGTAGGCTTCTATTCATTTCAAGATCTTTAATTTTTGGTTTTAACAAATTTGTCTTTACATGCAGAACTTAAATGTGCTCAGGGCCTATATTTATGGCGTAATAGTTCATTTGAGGTGAACGACGAACTATATAAAGGTTATCAAAGTGGAAACGTAGAGCGCAAGATAAATGAGTTTGTTGCCGGTTAGTCTGCCTGAAAGGTTTTGCTAGAATTCTCTTTTGATTTCTTGTTAATTGATTACTAGAACTCAAGATAATGCCTGATTATGTTTTGTAGCTTATGATCTTTTAAACACAAACCAGAATACCTTCAATATCAGCTTGTGGTATAATTCTACTTTCAAAAACTACTCATCCAATGCTCAATTGGGCCTGTCACGAGTGCCGAGGTCATTAAATCTGGTATGTCTGTCATCTTTAATCGAACAGAGGTTTTTTTTTTTTAGGTCTGATACTATTGAATGAGTTGTGGCATGAACTTATCTCACTAGATTCGTCTAATAAAAAAGATATAGTTAGCCTCTTGTTGCATAGCTCTGCTGAAAATGTCTTTCAGCATCCATGATTTTACTTAAAAACCAATGCTTCTATCAATGCAATCTTATAACCTATTCCACTGAAGCAGTAAGGCAATGATATCCATTTGGAATTTACTGATGCTTGTTCCTCTGTAACCCCTAAAGCGTATTTCTCACCTTCTCTGGGTTTGACTATCAAATTGATACTTGTGACTGACATTCTTTATATAATGCTTTTTCTTTTTCCAATGTTGTAGGTGTCCAATGCCTTTCTTCAGTATCTACAAGGTTCTGCAATAAAATTGCTTCTTGAGTTTGTAAAGGAAATGCCAAAACCTGAAACTATGATGGGGAAGTTGGACATTTCATCTCAAATTGGAAGTCTCTTCTTTACATGGGCTGTTTTGCTTCTGTTCCCTGTTAGTATTAATTTCTGAAATCCCAGACCTGAATTGGGTTCTTGCACCTTCCATTACAATTTTTTATCCATCATGTTATGCGGTTGATCTTCATTTGTCTTGTGTTCATCAAAACTTCGACATCTACTGAATATCAAACGTCAGTTTTGTTGGCCAAGTGCATCATGCTTTCTACTCAAGTTTGACTTTCATTGACCTCTATCTGTGCAGGAGGTGTTGAGATCACTTGTATATGAGAAAGAGAAAAGATTAAGGGTTATGATGAAAATGCATGGTCTTGGAGATGGACCTTATTGGCTGATTTCTTACCTGTATTTTCTGATTATATCTCTGTTGTACATAGCAGCTTTCGTTATGTATGGCTCAGTAATAGGTATTACTACTCCTGCAGCTTCACCTTTAAAACTTTCGTACTTTTGTATTTTGTTTACCATAATTTACTTTTTCCAGGATTGGGGATCTTCAAACAAAATGACTATAGCCTCCAGTTTTTCTTCTTCCTCATCTATATAAACCTGCAAGTGTCGATGGCATTCTTAATGGCTGCTATGTTTTCAAATGTTAAGACTGCTCAGGGTAATATATTCCAGATTCTTCTTATTTCTTGGAAGTGTGAATTGCCAATTTAATTTATTGAAGAGTTGGTACTTACTTTTATTCTTTCTTTTTCCTCTAAAATTAATAATGTTTTCTAACTTCTATGCAGTGGTTGCGTATATAATCGTATTTGGATCGGGACTTTTAGGTGGAAGCCTCTTTGAGCCCATCATTAGAGATCCAACTTTCCCACGTGAGTTTATGCATTACAAATGCAAAAAGAGCAATTTTTAAAGCTATAGAGAACAATGCAAGTAGCTTTTTAGTTTGCTTATATCATAGCCATGCAAGAGTATTTTTTTGTGCTCCCAAAAAACTCTTGAACTGCTTTGTGTTTTGTTCTTTATTTCATTCTTTATTCTTTCTACTTCTCCATTTCAGGACTTTGGATCATATTAATGGAGTTATATCCCGGCTTCTCTCTATATCGTGGACTATATGAGCTCGGACAGTACTCCTCAGATGCAAGTTATATAAGGACTCGTGGGATGACTTGGGATGATTTGCATGATAGCGCAAATGGGATGAGAGAGGTCCTCATTATCATGTCCATTGAGTGGCTGGTGGTACTTCTGATTGGTTATTGTGCAGACCAAGTTGCATCTTCCAGTGGGAGAACAAGCTGTTTGTCTGGCTTGTGGAACTTAAAGAAGAAACCATCTATTAATAAGCTGGGCCAGAGTGAGGGTTCAAAAGTCTTTCTCCAATTCGATAAACCTGATGTGATTCATGAGGTGAGTCCAACATCTGGGATATCAATGATGTTTCCTCCTGGCTAATGATTTTGTTAAGAAACCTTTCTTGTTCTTCTCTTACCGTCC
Organism: Daphne laureola; assembly: GCA_038382905.1. Classification (NCBI taxonomy): domain Eukaryota; kingdom Viridiplantae; phylum Streptophyta; class Magnoliopsida; order Malvales; family Thymelaeaceae; genus Daphne; species Daphne laureola. Next base: position 2,594 of record JBBYHH010714277.1, read on the forward strand.
AGTGTGAGAGAGTTCAAAAGCTGCTGCTTGAACCGGTAGCTAGTCATGCTATCATTTGCGATGATCTCAAGAAGTTGTATGCAGCACGAGATGGAAACCCGATAAGATTTGCGGTAAGAGGACTGTCTCTTGCTTTGCCTCCAGGGGAGTGCTTCGGTATGCTTGGTCCGAACGGTGCTGGCAAGACCTCTTTCATTAATATGGTCAGTTAGTTTACTATTTGCTCATCCTTTGCTTTGAAAACAAGAATCAGACTCAGTCTAGCGGTCATGTTTCATTATATGCATGTTGATTTACAATATCAATCTTGTAATGCGATATAATTGTAGCAACTATCTCAACTCATCACCATGTCATGATATTTTCCACACAAGTGGAGAGAATCTGTCATGATGACAGTTTTGCTATTTCATTTTATTGTTTTCTTCAGAAGGTTGCAACCGGATGGAAATTCGTAGTAAGACTTTGGCATTATGTATTTTGCATGTTGACTAACTTTAGACAATTAATTAAAACTGAAAACTCCATTCAACGTAGTTGGGATTAAGGTACAATATGATGAATTAAATTCAGTTTAAGTTGCTGAATTTTGCATTCTTATGTTGGCAAGATGGTTGGGCTCACAAAGCCATCATCTGGGAAAGCTTTTATTCAGGGTCTTGATATACAGACTCAAATGGCTGAAATATATAGCACGATGGGCGTCTGTCCACAGCATGAGTAAGTCATTCCCTGCTATGGTTTTCTGGGCGTTGGTTTTTTATTTTTTTAAATAATTGAAATATGATTATGTTTCTTTATTCTTGAAACTGTTTATAGCCTTCTCTGGGAGACCCTAACTGGAAGAGAGCACCTGCTATTTTATGGGAGGCTGAAGAACCTCAAAAGTTCTGACCTGAAGCAGGTAAAACACTTCTTTAATCAGGTCATTGTGCTGTCTTGACCCATCTTGGTTCCTTACCTACTAAGGCAGTTCCTGAGTTCAGTTGTGGGAAAAAAGTTACTTTTGGGCCTAAAACATCACTTTCTTCTCTATTGAAGTCCTGAAACTACTAAATTTTCTAATTCTATCCCTAAAACATTGTTACGAGGTCAAACAAAGCAAATGACAGTATGTCTGGAATAAAATTTCTTAGATCATAATTTAAACTGTAGGCTGTGGAGGAATCTCTTAAGAGTGTCAACTTGTGGCATGGAGGAGTTGCAGACAAACAAGCAGGAAAATACAGTGGGGGCATGAAAAGAAGGCTGAGCGTAGCTATTTCATTGATTGGGAATCCCAAAGTATGTTCTGAATTGTGTTCATCATTGAGAACATCATGTCTTCATCAGTTGTGTTCATCAACTTCCCTGACCTATCTTTAGGTTGTTTTTATGGACGAGCCTAGTACCGGACTTGATCCAGCTTCAAGGAGCAGTTTGTGGAACGTAATTAAATGCGCAAAGCGAGACTGCGCAATCATCCTCACCAGTATCTCTCTTCTCTCATGCACAAATCTGCTTTCATTTTTGGTTACATATACATGCAACATTGTATACATAAGTGATACATATGACCTTATCTTAGAACTATATATGATTCAGCAAGCTTGTTTATTATGCATTTTTGTCAACAAGCTTCTTCTTTTTTCTAATACTACTTGATCTGTCAGCTCACTCAATGGAAGAGGCAGAGTTTTTATGTGATAGGCTTGGCATTTTCGTAAATGGAAGTCTCCAGTTCATAGGAAATCCAAAAGAGGTAGTACTAATTTTCAGGGTTGATTATATATGTACACTTACCCCTTAATTATTGTAAAAAGTATCTTATTCCTTCGAAAGAAGGTTGCGACAGGAAGGGCATCCGGTGTAAAACTGCGCCACTATGCTTCTGCATGAATTTATAATGTCAACTGTCAACTAATTTTTGACAATTAATTGCCATACCACCGACCCTAACGTAATTGAGATTAAGATGATGATGATGATGCTGCTGCTGATGTTTTTGCTTCTTTCTTGGTTGTGTTCCGCGTGCAGCTGAAAGCTAGATACGGAGGATCTTACATACTAACCATAACAACAGCCTCGGATTCGGAGGGAGATGTGGAGAGGTTGATACGGAGATGGTGCGGGAGCGCGAAGAAGATGTACCAGATAGCCGGAACGCAGAAGTTTGAAATGCAGAAGATGGAGGTAGGAGGGATTGCGGATGTTCTGGAAGCAGTTGAGAGGGCAAAGAGGCACTTCTTAGTCTCTGCATGGGGCATATCGGACACCACTCTAGAGGATGTTTTCATCAAGGTTTCTCAAACCGCTCTTGCAGATGGGTCATAATTTTAACCATATCAAAGTTTGGGGGGTTTCTTTATAATCTTACAAAATACTAACAAGTCTGGATTCTATGAACATGCTTAAACGTGCAATCCTTATTTATGCCCGGTAAAGTTTGCTCATTAATGAAAATCAAACTTGCAGATAAAATTACCAAAGCAAATACTGCTGTCAGTTTTAAATATTTCACTCGATGATAAATATGCATACAATTGACCTAGATTTGAAAATTACACTATCAAAATGTAGAGAACAAACACTATCAAACAGTTTATTAATTTTTGGAAAAAGTCCAAATTTACCATTATTTTTTTTACCACTACTTTAAAAAATGACTCTTGTTTGCCATCCAATGTAGTTTAGTGGTACAATTTTATCACTGAAAACGCTTTGTGGTTCGTATATGCCATTAATTTAGCAGACGACGTTTGTTTGCCGTCACAGTTCATACACGTGTGATATATGATAATACGTGGCGTCCCACTTGATAAATTTTTACTGCTTGCTTCAATATAGCAGTTGGACCATCGTTTAATACAGTTCAAAAGCTATTTGGGAATATGGGGGTTCTTAGGGTTTCAAAACGCCAGGGACTGCTGGAGATTGGTCACTCCGATGAGGAAGGAGAAGATGAGAACAACGAGATTTGAGATCAAGAAGTGGAGGGCGAGAATTTGACGAGTTGAAATCCATATCTGATTTAGATTGAAATCCATATCTGGTTCAACGAGATTCCGACGAGTTGATATCCTGATTTTGCGACCCAGAACATCACCGACATTAGAAAGAAAGGAATCGACGAGGGAAATTAGCTTGAGGCTCGTCTCGGCTTGGAATATTTCTAACTGAGATTTGGGTGGGATTTGGACCGGAAATTTAATGAAGTCTGGATTTTCCAGACTTCTGTTTCTATTTGTGCGCACACAATTTTCCGACGAGAAAATAAATTAATTGCTTCAACAGGTCATCATTTTCTGGTGAGATTCTAGCATGGCTAGCTCCGAATCATCCTGTATTTGAGTTTAATGCGGTGGCGCAGAAGGTGGGGAATAAGGATCTGGAGATGTTTGGTGTGAGGAAGAGGGAGGCGATGGTTGTTTACTGTTGCTACTGGTTCAGATTCAAACATGTTGTTGCGGCTTTTGCAGAGATTGGGGCCGAAAGTGGTGATGGTGGTAAAGCAAGACTTGAGGATGGCTTACAGATGTTAGGTGTCAAATTGTACAGATAACTATCTCTTAAAAGCCATGTCATCTTAATTGATAGCACCATCAACAACAATAATGTCACCGTGACATTTTTTGACGACAGTAGCAAATCAAGACCTTAAACTATGACGGTAATGACAAAAGAGGATCACTTTTTAGAGTAGTGGTAAAAAGATGTCACTAAGCAAACGTTGATGATAAATTTGAACCTTTTCCCGTAATCTTTTGCAAATCTTGGATGTGTTCTCTTAGATATATATATATATATATACAACAAACTGAAAAAAAAAAAAAATTAATGTGAAATTTTTGAAAGGGAAAAAATGAAGAAAATGTTGATTCGTTGGGTTTGAAACACACCCATATCTCAAAGACTCCAACAAGTTATTAAATCTTTCAAATGATATTTACAAATTGACTTACAATAATAAACCTAAATTTGCAGACAACCAATCTGATTCAGAAAGAGAGCAATAAAAATCCCATTGACGCCCATAATCCACGTATATAGTGTAGTTGTTAATAATCAAGTAGGAGTAATGATAGTTTAAGCAACATAACCAGAAAGTAAATAATGGGAGAAAAAAGGCTTTTGTAATTGTAGTAGTGGTGGCAGAATATGCTTAGGATTATACTCTACCCTCCATCCAATTCAAAGCCCTTTCCTTTACTTTAAAAGCTCACAACTTTGATTGGTTCTCCTTCCTCCTTCCCTCAATTCTCTCCCAGAGGAGAGAATTGTCCCATGGCTGTGGTGGTGGCCGCGGTGAGGAGGTGGATGAATGTTCACCGTCGTGGCCTCCGCCAGCTTGATTTGATGAGTTGGGCAACCTAGGATCCTTTGGCAGTTTATCTCTATTATTATACAGAAGAACTCCAGATGAGCTAGTCTCTTGTGAGCAACGAAAGCAAATTTTGTAATGAGCTTTTCTTGTGCTGCTTTTTACTTTTTACTTTTTTTTTTTTTTTTTGGTTGGGGTTAATTCGTTAAAAAAAAAAAGGTTGGAATCTTGGAGATTGGTTATATTACGAGTAGGTCTGTTCCTGTTGTAAATTTGATTATCTTTCTCGCCTTCATCTGGTTTTCTTGCTTATTGTACAGTAAATTTTTACTTTTGAACCGGACTCGAATTACTTTTACAAAAAGAAAATGTTAAAAAATTGTAAAAATAGTTAAGAAGAATTGATGTTATCGCATTTGTCTCACTTAATCTTTTGACATCTCGGGAAGTCATCACCAAACTAAAAGCTTAATTATGTTAGTATAAATTATCTATTTCCTAAGAAGAGAAGGCAGCTAAGAAGAGACAACAAAAGTAATAACTCAATACAATATAGGGAACTCTTGAACCGAGTGCTTTATTTGATGGGAGTGAAAATCCTATCACTTTCTAGATGGTTGGAGTTCTAGGGAGATAAGTAATAAACTATTCGAACGAACGCGAGAGAGGAGGATTTTGAAACTTTTTCGGGTTCTATAGGGCTATTGAGGAGGCTACGGGCCTCAAATCATAATAAAAGAAGGACTTCTCTGAGTGTGATGGTATTGTCGGTTAGAGTACACCTGATGTGCTTAGACAAAAAGAAAGCATTTACCTTTATATGAGCGTCTCCACCATCCTCAAATAGTATGTTGAAACAATATTTCACTCCAATTTTCCTCAGAAACTTCATATCGATTTTCAAAAACCACATTTTATCCTACATTCTTTTCTAAAGGAATGAATTTCATTCAATAACATTCGTCTTTTGGTCGAAGGAACAAACTAAACAGAACCAGGGTCTCGAGAAAACATTACAACACTCTAAACAATTATGAGCAGAAAAATACCAAAACGCCAAAATCAAAGTCATAGGACATGAGAAATAAAATAAAACTAGCAGCAAAGAAAGCAACCGACAAAACCTAAAAGAACACAACATATACATAAACTAGAAGTGGAATTGAAAAATGACCATCTGTTACAAGAGAATCACTACGTAATAACCCTTGCAAAAATGCCCTCGGGCTTGAAACAAATCTCGTTCCGCAACATAGGTGAGAGAGAACATTGATAACCAATCTCCACCGAAACTGCTACTTGCAAGCTTATCTTTGTCTAGACTCTGCACAGAAATCTGTAAAGGAAGTCACAAAACACAGCAAAACCCAACAACCAATAGTCTTAGTAACCAATCACACACTCGGTGTTGGACCCAGTGTGTCCAACCCAATTTACAGGTATGGGCTGAAATGGGACTTGGGAGACTCCAGACCCCATCCGCTCTGCAATATGTAGCTCACTGCTCTAGACAAGGCGAGCTGCCACTCGACTCTGTCATTCCAAAGCCCTCTCCTTCGCTCGGAGAACTTATTACAACCCAACTCTGGTCCAATCCAACACCGACACCACCTTGACACCAACCAAAGTTCACACCATCCCAGGACACTAGCCAAATGAATCTCACCACCAGAGAAAACAATGCAAAACAATCACCCCAAATCACCACCTCCGCTTTATTGTCAGGCGATTTCTGGTTTGCCCCAGCCACCGAGAACTAATTGCAACCCGCCGAGGCTGCTTTGGAACCTGCTGCTAAACAGATCCGACTGCGAGACACAAACCGACCCCAAAACACCATGGTTAAGAACCCACCGCAGGGGCTGAACAACCCTAAACAAGCCTCAGGCCATATCGCACCATTCCAAAATACCACCATCCGAAAACCTAGCACTGCCGATTGAGCAAGCCACAACCACTAGTCCCCACCAACGCCAAAAGTCGAAAGCCCGTCTGACACCACCCAATCTGTTGTTGGACAGCCAGGGCACGACCACCAAGAAAGCCGAGCGGTGAAACCCAGGTCCGATGGTGGAGCATCAAACGAGATCCTATGCTCCGCGATATCCATATGCGAGTGTTGAAGTGCAAGCGACCATCAGCCCGTACGCAGAGAAGCTAGTGACACGATGCACTAAGGACGCCCGGACAAAACGCCGAAGGAAAAAGGCATGGAATCAGGAACCAGCAGCGGCAGCGGGGAACACTCCTTAAAACCCTAGCAGACATCATAATTAAAAAAAATATGAATATTGAAAACTGAAATTACAGTCCTTTAGAAACAGAGCGGTTCTTATATTACCTAGAACAAATAACACTTCCAACAGGATTGGGAATATTGCTGGCCATTTTGTCTATGTTGTACCCATTTTATCGAATACACAACGTACTTTATTTTATCTCATGCTACATACTCAAACCTTACTACTCAAACTAACAAAACCTGCAATGTAGTAAAAGATGTGTTCAATAATTTTGTCCAACTTGCAAGAGAGACGGATGAATCCTAACTTTACGATGAGATAAAGTGATAATATTGAAGTGGAAGAACAAATCCTTAAATGAAAACCTCACAACTAATGTGAGATAATTCAAAATAACAAAACCTGCAATGTTTACAGAATGAGGACGTATCATTCTTCAAACTGTTCTTGAGATATAATATTTCCAATGAATTAAGATATGGGGCAAAAGAGCTGAAGCTCAGAAAGAATCCCATGAATCCAACTAATCAGTTGAAAAGCAACTCACTATTGTTTCACTATCCTCAAGCAACTCACTGATGAACAAAACAACAAGAAAAGAACTGATCATCAGTTTTTGCCACAATCGGCATGTAGCTTCTAAAGCCTAAACAAAATCAAGCGAACAAAGATTAGTAAAATTTTCAGCTCACTGGAATTTATGCAGGAAGCAGTGACAAATGCTATTACAATCTAAGGCATAAAATCAAGCAATTTATTTTTAATCTGAGCATCAAGCTTCTTCCATGCATTGTACTAGAAACAGAAGACTCGGTTGATATTGCACCTGTTAGTGAACCATCATCCTCTGTGTGCACACTGCACACGAATGTTTCTTCCGTCGAGAAACTAGCAAGCCAAACGCAGTAAGAATGCATATATATGTAGGATCACTAGTTTATATGAAGAGTTTGTACTTTTTTAACAACACGTATGGATCATGTACCTGACCATCCATTTCCTTCAGAGCATCCACAGCCGCTGTTTCAGATGAAAAACGTACAAATCCATACCCTCTTGATTTGCCACTAACATGTTGACATATAACTCGAACTGTGAAAGCATTAGAACCGTTGTTCAATAAAATTTTAGGTTTAGTCATCCATTCAGAATGAAAACCCCCAAGGAGAATCACAAGAAGCTAACCTTCTATGATTTGACCGTATTTAGTGAAGGCATCCTTCAGCACCATTTCATTGGTATCATATGAGAGACCTGAAACCAGAAACCTATGCTCAAGTTATTTTAGGTCATAGACAAACCAAAGTAAAAAGATGACCAGACTGAGAAGCATTTTTCTTCCAAACATGATTGTACTACCAATTAGATTATGCTCCTTTCTTTCCACCAGAGTATCCTCTGCTTGCCAAAGACTAATCTCGAAAACATATTGTTACTTGGAATTCTACAACTGAGTAATTTTACATTACTTTTGTATACGAGGCCAGGATCAAATCAGAATACTTTGCCTTGATGCAAGTTCCACTCTTTAGCAGAGAACAAAAGATAAACTCCATTCAGACCCAAGAGAAAGAACTAAAGTCAGTGACTTGTGAGAAGTTTTGTTCGTAAAATATAGGCTTCCTACTTGCAAGTTATATCATTCTCTGAAATGAGAAAACAGAAGAAACAAGAAACCAAAAAAACTAAATCAGTGAATCTGATACATAGAAAAGTGGAGTGAGATGGGCTAGAATTAAACCTCCAACAAATAATTTGGAGCAAGAGCCTCGAACCAATATTAGCCTAGAACACTGATGGGTTGCTGCAGACAACACCTGAAGGAAGCCATTGATGCACTGCATCTGTTCAATCCAGAAACAGCACATGAACTACAACAAATCCCGCCGAACCTGAGGGGTTACTTGGCCTGTGAAAAGCACCACTAACAAAATTTCCCAATGCTTCAACTGATGCAAGGAGACAACGGATAAAAGGTGAAATTTAAGCATGAAAAACAAAATGAAACTGGATGGAAAATATTGGTATTGCTGTACTTTGGAAACATCAGGAATTCCATGCTCCCGTGCAACATGCAGCATCATTAATAATGGTGATACCTAAGCTCATGTAACTAAAGTGAAATAAATGAAAGAGCATACTAGCAACTCTGCGAAAAGTTGTCATGGCGAGGACAAATAGAACAATTGTAGTATACGCAGGAAGTTTGTTCATAATGAAGCTAACTCTCAAAAGAAAATCCATTTAAAAAAACAAACAAACAAACAAACAAACAGGTAAGGTATTTTGTTTAAAGGGTATGTCTTTAGATTGTGGCTAGTCAAATGAATTATACCAAAAATTGTGGCTTTTTTATTAACAGGAAGAAAATTGAAGAGACACTTCAAACAAAAAAAGGCAGCATACAGAGGTTCAGATTACTTTGCAGCAGGAGGAGAAGATGAGGCTGGTAGCGTTGACGACGGCGACGCTAGAAGGCGACGGCGAGTACAGCGGACGGCACGAGAAACAAAAAGATTACGGAATAAGAAAAGCTCCGGGCCGCTTTCCCTGAGGAAGAGATGAGGAGACTGTTTCGGCCGGCAGTGGTGGTGGAGAAGAACGTCGACTGAAGTGGCTGAGCCGCTGTCTGTCTGAGGGTAGTCCAGACTGACTTACCCCAGTAGTAGACAGCTTCGAAAACTCTATATCTTTTATGATTTCATCACATGAGTCATAAAACTTTACATTTTAACATATTAATCACCACGGGATGGCAGTCATCGATCACTGGCTTGATCTTAGAGGTTTAAACGAGCCGAGCCGAGCCGAGTCCGGGTATCATTGGTTCGAGCTCGAGTTCGTGAAAGTCGGCTCAAGTTCCTAGTTCGCTCGAAAAACACGGCTCGAGCTCGGCTCGTCTAATGTTCGAGCTCGACTTGAAAAAACTTAAATACCTAATTAATTAAAATAGAAAAAATAAGGATTAAATTGTAAATTATCCCAAAATCATTGTCTTCTTTGTGTTCGAGTCGAACCTTAAGCTCGATTCGTTTTAATACTCGAATACAAATTTCATCGAGTTCGGATTCGTGATTCGTGAAACTCAACTCGTTTAATATGGTGAACTCGAACTGATTCGCGAACGGTTCAATTTGTTTTACACTCCTAATGGATGTTATTGTAAAAACTCTAGAATCCAAGTTTAGGGTGTCAATGGAAGATAGAGAAAACTTGTAGTAAAAGACAGGAATTTGGAGAACTGATGCGGTAAATTGAGATATTCCTTATCCATGCATAAAATCTTTTGATATAGAGCAGATTCTTGTAGTTTCAAATTGTATCCTTCATTTATCTACTTTTTGATATTGGGTAATGTTTCCTCAGCTATGTCTTTTTGTATGTGTTGATGAATGGTCTCTTTCTGCATTTTTCATACCAACCTTTCATAGATGGCAGAACTCCATTTTGCTACCAATTTAGAGGACTGAAACTGAAAAGCATGAAAACTTGAATACCCATTATTCTTTAAAATACATGGCTTGGCTGTCAATCCTTATTGCAAAATGTTAAAGAGAGATCATTACATAAGGATTACTATTGTACTTCACAACTTAAATTCCTCTCATTTTGCATCATGCACAATAGCTTGCATAGTGTTTGCCAACTTCAGCAGTTCAAATCTTCAACAGATCAGTCATCTGAAATTTTCATGCGATAATGCCGTTCCAATCTACGAACTGTCCCGTTGCTTACTAAGCGATCGACCATTGTATACTTCTTGCAATTAAAATTAAGATTTTCCATTTGTTGATCATGCAGCTTCGTCCTCTTCTTTAGCTGATCCTGCAAAAAATATCAAGTTCAGACCAGTCAGGATTACCATCATCATATTACACCTTAATCCAACTATATTGAGATCAAAGACGTCAACTTTGCAACTTGGGCTAACTTTGCAAAGTTAGTTACCACTATAAATTGATCTGAAATCAAAAAAGCACACAAGACGGCTCAGTTTTGCCTCAGCAATCCAAATTTCTATCACAAGCACAATAGCAGAGGGTCAGACATCGAACCATTTACATTGTAACTGGCCCTTTGTACTCCCGGTTGCATAAGTAGACTATTTCTTAATTAATAGTACTAGTAATAACTACAAGACAATTACTATAAGGCATGAACTTACCTTTAGAATGAAGTCCACCTCAGAAGCATGTTTCTTTGCTAGAAGTTTCATCTTCTTAGCCACCTCAAAATCAGGATCATTAGGATCCAACCACCGGAAACTTATTTTCCTGCCAGGCTTCCTAGGCCGTTCATCAAACATCTCCACCTCAGCAGGTTTAGCGCGAACAGGCCTAGGCATGCCGGATATCATAAATGGGTTCTCAGCCATGACCGTTATTACAGCTTTAGCTTCCTGCACATCTCCCATTTCCACCAAAACAGCTTGTTGGATGCCCTTCTGATCAAGGTAGTTTGGGATGAATTGTACGTTTCTGACATTTCCAAACTGACCAAGGGCAGTTCTCACAACAGTTTCAGTTGCAAATGGTGAGAGGTTGTCGAGATAAACTGTCCGTTTCACCTTCTCCATAAAGGTATTATAAACTTCTTCCTCTGTGGACTCCATACACGATACAATGACAAATCTGAAAATCAAGATAGGAACTTTAATAACATAATGAAAGACAAAGAGTGAGTCGTTATGACAAATAGAGGAGTTCATGGTGCAGGTTGACTGGGTTCACCAAGCAACCCACACAGCACAGTTCAGCTTGCAGGCTGACATCAGCCCCACACCACATCGTTCAACAGCAGAACCTGGCTCAACCTGAATCCTTCAGAAGACAGGTTGATGCCAGATTTTGAAGTTGACTTATCATACTGGAACAAGCAGCAAATTACACTGGTTTGAAGGAATTTTTTTATCATTAAAAAAACAAATATCAGTGTGAAACACATTGTTCAACAAAAGACAAACACTCATTAAATTAGAAAGTCAGTAAAACATGAAGTTAAAAACATTCAAAGGTTCATAGTCCATAGTTTATACTCCCGCAGTTCTCAAATACTTGATACATTTGTTTTTATTGTTTTACATATTTAGCCTATAATTTCTTTTTCATGAATCTTTAAATATTTAAAATTAAATAATTTATGTCATGAGTAATTGATCTAGTACTCATACTCTTGAGTACATTTGCAAATGTTCAAGCTTGAGCTTCGGTATCCCCAACCCCTACCCGCTTTGTATAAAAAAAAAATAAAAAATTATACGTGTATCATAATTTAAAACCTAAATTTTCTTAATAAAGTTTTTGTGATTTTCTTCACTATTTATTGAACTTTACAAAATGATTAAGTCAAATGTACCAACTTTTTTGGGACGGATGGAGTAGAAACACAACCTTGCCCTCTATCGCTGTGTAATTGAAAGAAGGCGAAGAGGGGAATGAAACGCATCACCACTCTACAATTATAAGCCACAATTGTTGCAGGAGGTAACAAAAGCAAAATCTGGATCATAGCGAAACAATGTACCTTGAAGAGAAGACTGGAGTTTTCTAGGTTTCCAAAAGCGAGTTTGCCCTGCGAACAGCTGCGGCGGTGCCGGTGCTCGGTGGTCCAGCGACGCCGGAGATTCCGGTGGCGCAAACGGCAGTGACTTCCGAATACTGGAATCAGATGCCGTGGAAGACGCGAAGAGAGAGCTCTCTCCTCTCCAGCAGCCAAACGAACAGCCGCTAAGCGAGAGTTCCAACCCTGAGAGAAATTCCTCTGTACCTTGGTTATGCCATTCCCACTTAGGCAAGAAGTATGAAAAAACCACTCAACTTTATGAGTTGTCATGATTTGACCATCAAACCTTAACCTGTCAATTAAATCAATGATTTTTTTAAATTGCAATTTAGCCATTGTGTTTGATTTCTGATGATATTTTAGGCAGAAAAATGATGCGGATTGAGCAGAAAGGTAAATATAAAATGTCTCTAAGTATTCAAATAAAAATAAATCACACACGTTACGAGAATATCACGTCGTTCCCCTTACCCTAATCGTGCTCAGACTTTCCCAGATGTTCCTTTAACCTATTTTTTTTAATTGGATACTTAGAGATACTCTATATTTAACTTCCAGTTCAATTTACATCATTCTTCCGCGTTAAAAAACATCATAAATAAGACACAATGACTAAATTGATACAATTACGAAAATTCAATGGTTTAATTGGAAAAATAAAAATTTTATGGCCTAAACATGATAACTTAGAAAGTTGAGAGGTTTTACCTTCACACTTGTATCACCGACCAATAAAAGCCTTGCATCTCATCAATTAAACATCTTTGCAAAAAGCACAGATGAACCCTTAATTTTTCAAGTTGTAATAAGTAGGCCACACAACTATTTAATAGATCGAATAAACCACTAAGCATTCAAACATGTATTTACATGGTAATTTTTTCCCTGATGAGGATGATGATAATCTCTAAACTAGTGACAAAAAATGTCTTCTAGGTAAATGTTACTGGAAACAAATAAAAGCATCATTTTCCCCAAAATAAAGAGAACATCCTTTTTCTCAAAAGGCATCTAATGAATGGATAAGGTTGGGTGATGGTAATAGCAAGTTTTTCCATGCCAGGATGAAGGAGAAGAGGGCTGTTATTGCTATCTCTTGTTTAAGGATGGATGGTAGGCTAGTTACTGATTCTTCTGAGGTGGTTGGCCATTTTTTGGAGTTTTTTCAAGGATTGTTGGCGCCTGATTTTGAGGATAATTTTCAAGTTGAGTCTACTATTTGTATGTTGGGGTCGGTGGTTAGGGATGTAGATTGAGTGATGCTTGTTGCATTTGTTTCTTTGCAAGAGGTTAGGGATGCACTTTTTGATATGGCTCCTGATAAAAGCCTGGGGGCCTGTTGGCTTTACTGCTAGATTTTTCCAGCAGAGTTTTGATGTTCTGTCAGGTGATTTGTTTGATACTATATCCTGGTGTTTTCAGCATAGGCAGTTCCCTAGGGCTCTCTCATCCACTGCTATTCATTTGATTCTGAAGCATAAGGCAACTGATCATCTGAGTCTTTTTAGGCCTATTTCATGTTGTTCTAATGTGTACAAGATTGCTACAAAGATTCTTGATAGGTGGTTGCAGTCAGTGTTAGAATATGTTGTTGATTCAGCTCAGGGGGCTTTTGTGAGAAAGAGACAGATTGTTGACAATGTTATGTTATGTCAGGAGGTGATACATAGCTATAATAGAGTCTGTATGTCTCAGCGTATGTTTTTTAATATTGGTATTAAAAAAACATATGATTCTATCTCCTTGCAGTTTTTTAGGAGTCTGATGGTCTGTCTGAGATTTCCTGATGTGTTTGTAGATTGGGTCATGGCCTGTGTGGCTTCCCTCTGGTACTCTATTGTTCTGAATGGTAGTTTGCATGGGGTTTTTAAGGGTACTAGGGGTGAGGCAAGGAGATCCTATATCGCCCAGTTTGTTTGTTCTGATTATGGATTATTTTTCTCAGTTGATGCTTAAGTGTTTTGCTGAAAAGAGTATTTTGTATCATCCAAAGTGTGAGAGGCTGAGTTTGTCCCATCTTATGTTTGCGGATGATTTATTGATATTTTCTAAAGGTTATGTTAAGTCTGTCAGAGGGGTTGCAGGTGCTCTAAGGACTTTTTCTCAGCAGGTTGGATTGGATTATACCAAGAGTTAGGTATTCTTTTCTAGGGTAAAGAAGGGGCTGCAAGGACATATTTTGAAGATTTTGAGCATGCCTAGGGGTGTATTGCCTATTAAGTACATTGGGGTGCTTTTGTATGGCTCAAGGTTGATTGTGAATGAGTATGGTCTTTTGGAGGACAAGATTTTGAAGGCTATTCATTGTTGGTCAGCTAGGTGTTTGTCGTATGCAGGTAGGCTGAAGTTGGTTAGAGCAGTCCTTTTTAGTATTTAGAATTATTGGACAACGATGTTTCCTATCCCCAATTGTATGCTGGTGAATATGGAGAGGAACATTAAAGGTTTTTTGTGGGGTGGTTTGGCTGAGTCGAAGAAAACGGTTGTTAGTTGGGAGAAGGTATGTTGTCCGAAGAGTACTAAAGGGGGATTGGGGATCTATGGTTTGGTGAAGTGGAACTTAGCATACCAGGCTAAGAAGTGTTGAAGGTTGCTGGTGGATAAGGAGAGCTTATGGGTAAGGTGGATTCATGAGTTCTATATGAGATGGCAAGATTTCTGGAGTATGTTGATGCCTAAGGATGCTACTGTGAATGTGAAAGTTGTTTTCAAGAGTAGAGAGGCATTTGCTGGTTGGTTACCAAGATTGTGTGAGGATGAGTTGCAGAAGTTCCCTCTTCAGGAGGCATATGCTTAGGTGAGTATGCAGGGTGTGGGTGTGGGTGTGGGTGTGGGTGTGCTGATAATTGACCATTATTTATATGTTTTTCCCTCCATACGCATGGTTT
>JBBYHH010714388.1:0-17575 GCA_038382905.1 Daphne laureola
GGCCAGCATGAGACCTGCAGCAACTCGATGGCTTCAAGCGCGGGGCGTCGGAGACAGTAGGCCGACAAGCGGCAAGGAAATCGCAATCGGGAGCTGCCGCGATGCGTGAGGAGTGCGACGATGGTGGAGCAGATGACGGCGAGACCGAGGAGGAGGAGAAGAGAGGTCCAGCGGCTAGGTTTTTTTTACAGTTCTCAAATTTTCTTACTCATATACATAATTTTAATCACCTAAACCATCAGAATTATTAAATTATATTGAATGCTACGACTTATTCATGAACCATCAAAATTAGCACACTTTAACATCAGACAAATTATGAATAGTCTTAGACATTCTGACTGTCCATCGTTAGACATACGCCAATTCAATTCAAAACAAGTAGTATATAATCAGACTTTCTCGATGCAAACATCAGACAATTTATCAATTATTTTAGACCATATGCGTTTTTATCTTCCGACAATTATACCAAATGACGATAACATGTTAGAGTCTTCAAAGAAAACATCCAATTTGTCATACATTTACCGTTGCAACCATCAGACAAAACCATAAATTTGACGATTAAAAAAAATCTTAAATTCAACAATTGCGCTAAACAAAACAATCAGATAATTGTACTAAAACATTAGACAATCCCCATTTGTTTATTTATTTATTTTATTAAAAAAAAAGAAAAAAAATGGGACCTTCACAAAAAAACATCAGACAATTGTACTAAAACATAAGACAATTCTCATTAATTTGAAAAAAGAAAAAAAAAACAGACCTTCATAGAAATAAAAATATCAGACAATTTCACTAAAACATTAAACAATCTTCATTGATTCAATAAATAGAAAAAGAAAAAAAAAACAAACAAACAAACCTTTACATATAAAAATATCAGACTAAAATAGGATAATGACACTTCAAAAAACAGGGCCACCGCTTTAACCGGACAGACGACGACACTCCAGACAGCGGCCAGTGCAGACGGTGGCGAATCCTATGAAAGCAAGACTTCTGTAGATGTCGAGGCCGAGATCTAACCACCTAGAGACGTAGGATATGGGACTGTGTTAGGTTCGCTTGATTGAGGCGCCGATCGACAATCGCTTATCATTGTCTGACTGCCGGCAACGCCAAGCACGCCGACGCGGGTGACAGATCACTGTTGCGCCGGGGACTGATCCCAACGGAAGTGCTCTCTTGTTGCGAAGCCGATGAAGAAGAGTGATTTTTTTTTTTTTTATATACAAATGGGTTGGCGTTGTGATACCGGAGATTCGAAGCGGTGACTCTTACAAATGTCTATAAAAACATTGACGATTAAGTCAAGTGTTCAGTCAAAATCATTTTTAATAATAGAGTTCAAGTTGAAAACAGAGAGAAGTAAATGTTGGGATTTGATAAAATCACCATTGATTTCTCAATTATGATTATATATACATATATATTAGTTGGGCAAGGAACGGATTCTGTTACTAGCCTAGTTAGGCAAACTACACCCAGACGCTAATTGTACTTTCCAAACAAGGATGGAGATTGCTTATTAGTATAGATTCATTGTGTGCCCGAGGAATTAAAGCCAAGTATTATCGGAATTCCAACTTCTTGCAAGCAGAAGAAAAGCAGAACAACGTGTCTTATATTTGGAAGAGCTTAATGAAGGGAAGAGAAGTGTTGCAACTGGGACTACGATGGAGGATAGGGGATGGTCGGTCAATCCGCATCTGGGAGGACGCTTGGATGCCGGGTGGTGTCAGATTCAAGCCTTCAACGAACCTTCAATTCCTCTCCCCAGACACCACTGTTTCTGAGCTATTAGCAGTTGTCGACAAGAATGGAATATGCAATTAATTCAAATTATTTTTAATGAGGATAAGAGGCATATACATCTAGGCATGGCAACATATCGGTTAATCCGCAGTAACTGCTAAACAGCACAACCACAGTTTTTTGTATATCCACGATTTACGGTTTTTACATAACGGTTACAAGTTTACATCCAAAACCGCTAACCACGGATATCCAATGTTAGTGGTTATAACCACGTTTATCAAAATAGACCATTTTACGAATTACAACTCAACTCCACACTTTTAAATATCCAGAAATTTATGAATCCAACATGGTTTATCTACCGATCTCCACAACAGTTTAATCACTTAACATTTTAATCATTAAACCTAAGATAAGCATCAGCAGTTTAATAAAATCTGGATTAGAAATTTAGGATGTTAATTAGACTTAGGATTAGGACTTAGGTTGGGCATGTTGGAAGAGTTGAGGGGTTAGGAATTTAGAGTGGGTTGGGCTTAGGTTTAGTGTATAAAATTGGTTGACCTAATATATAAATTGGTTGGACCTAGTATATAAATGAGTAGTTAACTATTTAACCGCGGTTAACGGTTATCCGCAGTACGGTTACCCCCATATCGCTAACCGCATCCATTACTCTACCGGTTATGTGAAAAAACCGTAACTGTCAATCCGCTGATTTTAATCACGAATAAAACCGTCAGAAATGATCAGTTATCCGCGGTTAGCGGTTCTTATCCGCCCCACTGCCATACCTATATACATCACATACCATTGGGAGGTGATGCATGTAAGGATGTGCTAATATGACATTTTGCAGGGGACAACTGTTATACTGTTAAGACCGGCTATGCAGCCTTCATGCGCTGGAAGTGGTTGACAAGCAACGCTGATGGAAGTACAAATTCCCTATGGAAGGCAATTTGGGAAGCTAAAGTTCTTAATAAGCACAATAATTTTATGTGGAGGTTTACACAACAATGTCTTCCTACTCGATTCAACCTTAAGGGCCGAAATGTTATTGATGATGATATTTGCCCTCTTTGTGAGCAGGATCCGGAAACCACCACACACATCCTTCGTGATTGTGAATATGCAGCGACGATCCGGGGAGCCAGCGGACAGGCCGCGGTGATGCAAGGTGCGGCCAGTACAACGTGAGAGTGGATAGAAGGGGTGCATGCGAGTTCACCAGGTGAGAGTTGGTGTAAATTTATACTAACTTCATATGTTGTGGCGAAACAGGAATAATGTCTCACATAGGAAGGACAAATGGCCACAAGAAAGCTTATTATGGATGCTCGTGCAACAAATTATGGAAGCTAAATGCTTGCCAGAAATTTGCCCATCCCCTCGTCAAAATGCATGTTGGAGTCCTCCTTCACCGGGTCGGCTAAAAGCTAATACGGATGCGATCGTTTGTCCCGATGGTTGGGTGGGCATAGGAGTGGTCATAAGGGACGATGGAGGTCGCTTAGTTACAGTACGCATGGCCAGATTTAGAGGGCTTTCGGGCGCGTTTTATGATGAAGTTGTAGCCATCCAAGAGTGCTTGCATCTGATTCACATGACTCGACCAAAGAAGCTTATATTGGAGTCTGATGCGCATGCAGTAATTAATTCCATCTTGATGCCAGGACAAGGTGAATCAGAAGCGACACAGCTCGTTAGAAACATCCAAGGACACCTCCAAGATTTTAATTATTGGCAAATCATACACATATTCCGGGAGACCAACCAGTTTGCTCACTCATTAGCTCGTCGAGCTCTCCTCCTAGCAAACTGCTCTACATGGATTGATTCCATGCCTATTTTCCTACGAGATTTTATTGCCTTATGTAAACTGCAACTAATGCTTCTCACTGCGGGTTTTTAATTTTTTCTAAGATCTTGAGGATTTTCTTTCTGATTCTTTTACCTTTAGCGAATCAATGCCTGCAAGTGAGAAGTCATTTGGGGCTGCCACACTGGCACCTCCCTACCTCCATAAAAAAACAAAATTGGAATACACAAGTGAGAAACCTTTTCATATCCATTGTTCAATTTATCTACATTATGCTTATGTAGAAAATTTTGAAAAATACATTCATAATATAGACATGAAAATAATATATGTATACAAAAAAATTAAATTTTATATAAATAGAGAAATAACATCACAGATTAACACTAAAAAATAAATGTTTCGATCAATTAGGGATAGAGGAAGTAAGTTTTTTTCTACACGCAGACCCTTTTACCATCAAAATTCACCCCGATTGTCAGCAGACTATATCCAAGTCCCATAGAAATAAAAGGTTCCAAAATTCAGGAGTTTCTACCCCTGCTCCTGCTCTTTCCAACACCTGAGTACCACTCATGCCCATATAAATAGGGTGCTGGAAATAAAACTCCATCCACTAATTGAGAATACAAATAATGACTGGAAATGACAGAGAAAGTAGATTTGTAAGCAGAAACCAAATATTCAAACACCATCATGAACTTCACGATTACCAAATACGATTATCTTAAATGATGGATCATGATATCCACAGCCAGGAAACAAGCTTAATAATGACATCTACATGAATACAGAGCATTACATAGAACAACAATGGAAGCAAATACAGACCTGAGAAAATGACAATTTTACTTTGGTTTCATAACAATACTACATGATGCAGCAGTTGAGTGATACTTACAGTTACCATGCTTTTCTTTTCTTTATCAGGTGTAGTTCCTGAGAATCCACAGATGCATAGAATTTCACAGCGATGCCACCTGCCTCTCCCAATTAAGGTCTGAAGAAAACTCCGAAAGTGCAGCTCGAGGATTTCCATTTGAAATTGACAAGTAGTAGAGAGCAGTTCCATCATCAACTTGCATGCTTCTCTTTAGGGACTCGACTACCCTCCGCTTGCCCAGGTCGGAGGCAAGCCTTTCTAGAAAAGATCCAACCGTTGCACTGGGCCTTCCCTCAAGATACAGGACTGCTACTTCTCTCTTAGCATGAGCATCCACCTCAATGTAGCATGCTGCATTTACCAGAATGTCTGGATTGCCGATTGGGATCAACAACCTCTCTCTTGAATATATCCCATGGTCACTCATCATGTTATTTAAGCGCTTAATGTCCATAACCTTTAAATGAAAAAGGGGAAATGAGAACAGAACTCGTTTAGTTGAGCTTTCATAAAATATGACAAACTCGAAAAATGATGATCAAGACAATTACACAAATTGATGCGAGGATTCAAAACCTTCATGATGTCTAAACTAAATAATTAGACTGTCAATTAGTACTAAATTAGTTAACAAAGCCATTCTTCGCAACCACATGTTCCCCTCCACGCCTTTACCTTTCCATCATCTGAAATCTTAAAGTGCAATGACAATGATTTTGGAATTTACTTAAAGCATGTGAATCCATCAGCAATTTAGCATGAAGTGCTGGCAGGTTATCCCCATTGACCTAACTCCTCTTCCAGATGATAAGCAAGACAAGCTTCCTATAAAGAATGAAGCTACCAAATACACTCTCAGGATGCACACAACATGTACTGTAAATAGAGGAAAGCAAGAATGCTCTCCACATCCCTTTTACTTCTGTAGACCAATTATCTAGTGCAATGATCAATTCAATCAAGATGGAAGTACAACGAGTTGACACCATTAAGGATAAAAACAAACATGGATTAACATGCTCCTAACTTCTACTAGAAGGTTGCAGATCATAAATAATCTTACAAAATATCCACCTAACCGAGCATGAGCACCAAGAAAAAGTATCCAGGAAACATGAAAAGTAGACAGCAGAAAGTTGTCTCCGGATCACTACCAAGGAAACCCTAACAAAGAATGAATCCATGAAAATTATTTCATGTCACAAAGTAACAACAGATAAAGATCATTCATTAAGTCTGGATATATTTGATCATACTCTCTCAGCAACCACCCTAAAAAACATTCCAGAAAGAAGTTCAAACCTGAACCGAATACTTGACGGCGAGACTCGCGACGCTATCTCCACGCAAGATCCTGTGCGAGATAGCGAACTTCCCGATTCCATTTTCCCTCCAAAAGCTTCCAGAGGAGGGCCGGCCAATGACCTCCTTGAGTTTCCATGGCGCCTTGAAGGCTCCCACCACCATCTCGTCCGCGGCGGCAACATCGCTCCATACACGGCACACGCAGCTCGCGCGGGCGAGGTCCGTGACCGAGAGCTTCTCGAATATCAGACGCAGCGTGTCGCGGCAATTCAGAGCAACGAAGTTAGAGTTCATCGTGGTGATAGCTCCCGCCGACGATTCACCGGCGTCGGAGGAATCAGAGGCGGAGAAATCGCCGTCGTTTTGGTCGCAGCTACAACAACCCATAGCAGTCAATCGCGACGAGACCGACATGAGAAATCGAAGGTGTTCTGCTTCTGCACATTTACCGGATTTGTGAGCCTTTTGCAAGGTTCAGGTTTAAGACAAGTTCGGTCCCTCAATTCAATAAAATTGATCGATTTGACCCCTAGACTCCAAAATTAATAAATTTAACCCTCCATACTGAAAAGAGTCGAGTCAAACCAAGTTTTAGGTTGTTCCTATTGAACTTGAAATTTTGTTCAAAACTTCTATGCATGCATAAGCTTGAACGAATTTCACTGTTCACATATTTTAAAGAAAAAAATTATTAATATAAAATCAAACCGAACCGAATATTTTAATATTCAAATTTGATTTGAAATATATATCGAATTTAAAAACTTGTTCAAACTCAGCTTAATACTTTTTAGAACAAGCCATGAAAGAATTTTAAATCGAATCGAGTTCGTTTAATTTTCATCGCTATCCATCCTTCAAAATAACATTGAGTTGCTTGGTATTCCGAGTCCTTGATCATTAAAATTATACTCCACATCTCGAAAAATCAAATACCTAACACAACACGACAGCTGGAAATAACATTAAAACAACAATATATCCCTAAACTAATAGTATCACACTATGAAGAAAAGTTCAGGAGGGGAGATTACCACCCCATTAGAACAAGATGCTGCAATTTGATGGATAGTGTACAACATGTACCTAACTAAATTGAAGAGATCAGGCAGCCCATCCATGATTAAGGCCATATGCATCCATATAACCAGCTCCAGCTCCAGGACCATGATCATGGCCATGGTGGTGATGGTGATGGTGATGGTCATTTTCTCTTGCTTCATTAAGCATCTTTTGGATATGCTCCGGAATATGCTCTTCCTCAACTCGTCGGACGGTTTTCGGCAATGAAGACACAAACTGGACAATATTCCCTGCTATCTCATCAGCAACATCTTCCTGAGATCACATATGCATGGCATTTAGATGTATTCAAGCGTCAGTAATGGCATTTAGATGTACTGCTACACATTCATCAAACATATTTTTATAATGCTCTCGATGTATTTCACAGTTGCAAATATATTTAAGCTATGCAATGGTTTACTCACTAAACCATCCCAACAAGCAGCAAAGCAGGTCCTAGAAAGTAACCAGAAAGGAGTTAAGAATCAAGTATACCTAAGGGTAGCTTATGCTTTTCGCTTTAATGATTCAATCTCATATACTCTTGCCGAACAGGGCTTAAAAGACGCAAGAGGTACTCAAACCAGTAGAGCTATTTTAAAACTGACAACACTTGGATTCTATAAACTGATTTATTTTGTCAAACTGGGATTCTAGTAACGGTTTGTGTTGACCATACACATCGATTATCAGTTATCAGTTGAACATGGTTTCACCAATCATTTCACAGTACTATTTATCCCAAAAGTAACATATTCCCTACCAAGTAAAAATTGCAAAAAATCAGGTCTGTAGAAAAAAAAGGAACAAAACCATTTTGGGCTTAATCATCTATACAATTTGGTGGAGAAACTTCAAGGTACAAGGTGAAAGTGCAGTTTTCTGCTTCTTCCTTGCATAATAACCATCACCAAAACTATTGCATGTAACATTTGAAGCACTTATTCCATTTAAGACTCGTTTATACTCCCTCCGTCCTTTAAATGATGCACCATTTGTTTTTCATGTTTCAAAGTTCAATGTTTGACTCAAATATTTATAAAGATAAATAACGCAAAAAAATTCCAAAAAAATATTTTCAGAAAATGTACATTGCAAATTATGATATACATAAAAAATATTTAACTTTAGATATCTAAACATGCATGTAAATAAATCATAGATTAAATACTGTAAAACTGCTAAAACAAATGGTGCATCCTTTAAAGGATGGAGGGAGTATTTTTTGTTTCAGAATCATTATAAACTATTCCAAATTCTTAGATGAGTTGTAAAACACAAAATCTTTCAGGAGTGGAAAGAAGACAAAAGAAAAAGAAAGAAAAAGATTCGGAAGGACATTCAACAGCTAAATCAGCGTCCACTAAAATATTTAAAACAAAACGGAAAACCAAAGGACTGAGAAAACTCCCATAGATTGAATTAGCCTACACCGTGAATTCATCCTCTAGAACGGGTGTGCAGCGATCAGCAACTTTATAGAAGAATCAAAATTTAATCAGTACAGGCTCACTGAAATAAAAAAACAAACCTAAATCTCATTCGCTGAAACGCTCATGGAGAATGCTATGGACAGTCACTTTTGACACTCTCTTATACACTCTACCATTAAACACTTCTTGTCATGTATTCATTTTGGTAGAACCAAAATCAAGTAGGCCCACAAAAGTGATTACTTGACAAATTTTAAATGGGAGAGTGTCCAAGAGAGAGTCCAAAGTGACTGTCCATAGCATTTCTCAACACAGTTCACCATCATCTCAGAAGACAAGACCCACAAAGAAGCATTCATATCCAAATTGTGTTTCACATTCCTTTGCTCCTTTTCCCTTCTCTGATTTGTTCTAATTAGGTTTTTGTTTAGTGAGACATTTTTTACATCTCTGTCGAAGCATCTCCAAGTTACTACAAAGGTTCTCATACTTAAGAAACAAGTAAATCGAAACATCTAAAAACTAACTGCAGAACATCTAAAAGTTTAACATCTGGAATTGCAATTCTATGAGATAAGAGAAAACAGAAAGGAACAAAAGAAAAAAAGGCATACCTGAGGCCATCTGCCACCCATATGCGTAAGAAACTTTGCGTGTGGCAGTGCCTTGGCGACTTGTTCACCTTCTTCCCTCCACTCGTTTTCCCAACCATTTGACCAAAGAACTTGGATAGGGACATCTTTCATCCCATCAAAACCTCCCCATTCTGCAATATCAAAGCTATGGTTTAACTTCTTCCCCATCCCGACAATGGCTCGTCTCCCCTCATTTCCCTTAATAAGCATCCTATTTGCGTCTGAATCTGCAAAACTGATATGCTTCGAGCAACACAAACTAATCAATCTTGAATACAGTGATGGAAACCCCAAAACAAGCTCTCTAACAACAGGCACATCCAAAACCCACAAAGGCAAAGCTGGTTTCAGTCCAGTATCAATGAGAGTTAAGCTCCTAATAGAACCTGAATTTTCCAGGACCCAATTGGCAGTCATTGCCAGGGCAGAATCATGTAAAACCAGATGGACAGGCGCTAAACCCATCGTCTCTATTACTTGCCTCAAAACTCTACCCACTTCTACACCATCTAATTCAATCACTTTAACACTCTTTTTTCTGAGAATCCTAGAGTGTATCTCCTCATATGGGATCTGCCCAGTTTCAACCATTTGATCGAAAGCCCAAAACACGCCCTTCTCTTTGATCAAGCCATGGATTTCTCTCAACCTCCCCAGAACCCCATTCTCTCCTTCTTCAACCTCCATTCTCGACTTCTCTGAAAACCCATTTCCCGGAAGATCGACGGCAATCACATGAACGCCTTTGGACCCCAAAGATGTGATCATCTCACGATAAGAGTAAGAACTGAGACCCAAGCCATGGACAAACAGGACATTCTCTGAAACTGGACGACCATTCTCGAATACAAAAACCTCGGTTGGAGACTGATGCGGGGTGGTTTGGACCTTTACGATCCGACCACCTGAATAGTGTTGGCGAAGGGAATGAGGCAGCGAACGGAACCAGGATTTCGTGTCCTGTGAATGGAGAGAAGAGAAAGATACGAAGAGGAAGGTGATGAGAGAAACTGAGAGAGTGAAGTAGAACCAGAACGCGAATGGGTTTGGGGTTTGGGGTTTGATTCCTGGGATTGAAGCGACGTTGTCGGGTCTGGCATCTTCTTTCTTTACCGGTGATTGTGGTTCCTCTTCTTCTGTTATGATCGCCATTTATATGAACCCTAAAAGCTTAACTATATCAACAACATTCGCAGCAAGATCTGATAGAAAAAGTGACGCGACTGATGAACTGGGTGTGAACTTTTGAACTGCTAAAAAACTGTGCAATTCCGATCCAGTCGAGTAAAGGAGATTACTTTACAGAAGTTGATGGACTGTATTCCTTTAAATAAATTTACAAGGAAAAAAACAGTAATTTTATCATTATAGTTTATGAATATCTCTAAATTTACCATTAAATCCATTTTCAGTCGAGATGGCACCAACATTCTAATTGATGTGGTAAATTTATCACTAGAGCTTAAGTTATCTCTAAATTTATCACTGAAATCTAATTTTAGTCCATTTCTAACATGCCAGTTTTCACGAGGGAATTAGAAGCTTATCACTGTTAGTTTTCTGAAGGCTCACTAAAAACCTAAACATGATTTCCTTGAGGCTCACCAAGAAACCTAAACACAAACACTTTGTATGGACTCTTTCACAATCTCTCAAATTGTTTCCGATGGCTCGATCTACTTTCTTCCTAAGTTCTTCTTGCATTTATAGAGTCTAGCCTTCAAGAAACCAATTTTCTTAATGTTGGAGCGTCAGGAATTGTTGTGACCCGGACTCCCGTTTATATCACAACTGGAACAAATTTGAAAATAAAGTACTGAATTGCAAGTTTAGTAAAACTTGCAAGGCAAACCTAAGATTTTCCTGAAGGTAAATGACTGAGTTGTAAATTAGGAAAGCTTATCAAATAAAAATTGAATATCTTTGAAAAGCGAGGACTGAAAACTTGAAGTAATTAAAAATTAGTATAAGAATGAATAGGAAAAGAAATAGTGTTTTGGGCTTATTTGAAAGAAAATAGAAAGACATGAGGAAGAGTTGGGACCTAATTGACACTTAATAACAAAAGTGGGGTCTAACCGACCATGTATTGTTTTCATAAGGACTAAGTTGGGGTTTTACCTAAACTAAAGGCTAGCCTTCATCAGATCAGATAGTTGGAGGCCCTAATAATTTAATCATCAAGCATTTTTACGAGGGGCGGGTCCACCATGGGGACACGTGCCCCACGTGTCCCGAGTAAAATTTTATAAATTGGGATGATAATAGTAGTATGTTCTGAACTAAGCAAAGCATAAGGACCATTGTGAACAAAAGTACATAGTTGGAGACTTCACTGACTTTTAAACCCAAAATGAAAGAACAGCGTGAGTCTGCGGGGGAAAGGTATCATTTTACCATCAACGTTTGGGTAAAGGTATCATTTTATCACTCTTTTAGTTTGGTGGTACCAGAATACCACTCCGTTATAGTTTGCGGTACACGTTTGCCACTGACCGTTAAAATCGCCACGATGGCGCTTCGTCACGCATAACGTGTCCGTTTTTTTCCTGAGTTGACGAATGAGGTGCTGCTGACTGAGCGCTGACCGGACAACTAATTTGTAAATTTATAGATATATGAGACTAAATTGCACTTATAAGAAATTTAGGGGAATAAATTGATAATCTCCCACTTTCATACACAACCTGAACTCGCCGTCGTTTTCTTCCTCACCGGCTCCAACTTCATCCTCTCCATTCACAACCCCTCACCACGAATTCCAACCCCCAACCTCTCCGCCACGATGAGACGAAGCTGTAGAGCCATCCCTTGTCGCCGGAGATGTCCAAACGGAGGAGAATCGAGCAAAACCCGTTCGAATCATTTTCCTCTTCCACCGCCAAATTACGCCGGAAAAGGAACTTCTGGCCGTACCCACCACAACTAATAGTCGGATCGGATGATGGCGCACCGGAACGGCCCAAGTCCGCCGCGAAAAATCTCCGACAAACGGTTGCCGCCGCGCCTGCCGCCGTTAAATGCAGGTTCCGGCGCTTAAGAGAGAAGAAGGTATATTTCGGTAAAATTACTCACTTAGTCCTTTTCCCTCATCCTTTCTCTTTTATCTTACTTAGGCCCCTAGGTTTCATAAAATCCAAATAAACTACTCCGTCACGGAATATTTCTCCAGATTCTCGCCGTTAGTCAGTCAAATGGTAAGACGGTACCAATAAACAAAAGAACTGATAAAATATAACCAGAATATATAAAATAGTGATAAAATAGTATCACTAAATTAAAAGAGTTGTAAAATGATACTTTTATCCAAACATTAATGGTAAAGTATGAATAAAGTTTATAGGGTCACCACTAGGAGTTAGAGGGAATTTCTAGTGGATCTTTTTTAAGTTACGAAGATGCCTCTCTACTTGTTTGAAGTAGGAAAATAATTTTAGAAAATTGTTGAATGTGTTTTTGATTAATGAATAAAATGCATATGAATGAAAAAAATTTAAAAAATATTATTTTATAAAAAAAATAATAGATTTAAAATTGTTAAATATATTAGAAATTAAAAAAAAATGAAAAAAAAAATTGGAAAATGTTTTATTGCACCCGCTGAAGTGACCCTATTGAAGTAGCAAATATCGGGTATAAAACTAAGATTTGAATATGTGTTACTTTTTTGCTATTTTGTCGTTTGGTGGAATACATCTTAAAAAGAGGAAAACCTGGTACACAACCAAAAAAAAGGAAAAAAAAGAAGTTAAAATATAATGGAAAGAGGAATAAAACAATTTGTTTTGGTGAAGAAGGTGTGGATATGGATGGATGCAGAGGAGCACAGGTGGAGGGACGTGAGCGGGACTGATCCCAGACTTCCCATGTGCACCATGTGACCAGGACAAGCCACCTCTCTCAATACATACAAACACACGTGTAAATAAATTGTTTCACACTTCCCCCGGTTTTTTTTTTTTTTTTTTAATATAAAGAATTAGAGATTAAAAATATCGAAGATTCGAATTCGAGATCTTTTATAAATGTCTACAAGAGCATTGACTATTAGATCAAATCTTACTAATTCAGCGTACCTATTTACCTATTTAATTTTTAAATTTTTATTTGATTCAATTTTTTTATTAGAAATAATTTATTAAATTTTTTGAAAAAACAAAATTTAAAATTAGAAATATTGATTTATTTTTTGTATGTAAATTACTTAACTTTATATATTAAAATATTAAAAAAAAACAATTACATAAATTTAATGCTAAAAAAGTAATGTAATTATTAAAAAAAAAAAACAGGAAGATTACAACCTTTTGTTTTGAATGCGAGACTTTAATTGAATTGAATTGTGATGAGTAGAATCCGGTGGAAGTTTAACAAAATTAATTACACCTAAGAAATAGATGCTTTTATAAATAAAATAAATTGAGTTTAAAAAGATTTATTAATCAAGAAACGTTACAATGTTTACGGACGATATAAAATAAAAATGTTGAAATAATAAACAATGAAGTAGCGAGGGAGTACAAAAACTTCAACTGGTGTGAGCTATCGCTCTCCACCATAAAAAATGAAAATTACAACGAATGTAATTATCTCAAATTAGGAATCTGCACTGCATTTTACTCCTTGCTATCTAGGGTTTGACGGATGTTATTTACCCACGAGTGCAACGCCGGACTCAGAAAAAAATTATTATTAGGATAAATTTGAACTATATAAAAATCTTAAATGAAGGGATTACAAGAGTTTAAATGTTTAATTTTTAAGTTAAGGGATAAGAGTAATTTCAGATATAATATAATAATATGTGTGTAATAAGTTCTTTAGTATTAATTGTGTGGGACAAATTGCAAAGAGATTGTTCAAACTTGTTCAGAATATACATATATACCCTAAATTTTAGAAAAATTCAATAGGGTCAATTGCCCCCATTGCCCCCATGCTATATCCGCCCCTACACTAGTGGTAAAAATCACTAGTAGTGTAAAGTCTATAATGTCCCTTTAATAAATTTATTTATTCATTCAATCAAACTATCTTTTATTTCTGAAAACTTTCACTCAAATACGTGCAATTCCAGAGATCTCTTCAAACCACCTCTACTTCCGGCGGAGAAACGTGGACTTTTCCAGTTATTGGCTTCTCTGGTCGCCAATTTTGTTCAACATCGCCGCCGTCTGCAACAGATCTCGGTGATTCTCGAGCTTGTGATCGTTCAACCACGACGACGAGATCTACGGCGAAGCAAATCGGCAACGTCAACCATCGCGATCTCCAACTCACCGAGTCACAGCCGCGCTACTTCACATGACGATCCTACCACTCTGTACACTGGTGGATCCGATGGCTCCATAATTTGGTGGAACCTCTCAAACTGTAACTCTGGCCAAGTAATTTTGCTCCTTCCTCTTCCTCCCAAAATGTTCTCGTCGGTTAAATACGAGTCTGTGAAGGCACATATGCTCCTTAATTAGTTTTTCTGTATTTACATCTCTTTTATGGTTTATCACATTGTTCTTTAATTATTTTTCCCCTTAATTAGGCTTGTTGCTATTTTATTTGGACATGCTATGCCAATAGCTGATCTTGAAATTTGTCATCCTCCTTCGTATTCAAGGGACAGAGAGGCAAAAAATTCTGATGATTTTGTATTGAGCTCTAGTTATGATGGTAATGGTTTTTTAATTAGTGCTTTCATTTATGGGGTGTTGTGTGTTATTATAACAGTTTCTAATAGATATTATAGACTATTATCACATATTTTTATTTTATTAAGACAAATTTCAGTATTTATTTAGACATTATAGTTTAATATAACATATACTCATATTTGGTTAGGTAGACAGTTTGCAATATTTATTCAGATATTATATCATTTTTTAATAGACACTACAGAAATGACTAAAATAACTAAACATACAGTATAAACTCTTGTAATAGACAGCATTGCATATCACTTTAAACATTATACAATTAATTATACATTAACAAAAAAAATGTTATATATTATGTTATAAACGCTTTTATACATTACAAAATAAGTTTTTACGATTTTCTATGTAATTAATTGTTTATAATGTAATAGAAAATTTCAATATCATTTAAAATATACAAAATCAATAAATAAACAGTTGACAATATTTATTTAGATAGTATATCATTTGCTAGTAGACATTATAGAAATGAGTAAAATAACTAAACAGAGAGTATAAACTCTTGGATAGACAGTATAGCATATCACTTTAGACACTATGCGATTAATTATAAATTAATAAAAAAATATGAAAATTAATTTCTAAAAAAATTGTTCTACAATTGCAGTGGTGATGACGACGGCGATGGTGGTGACGGTGATGTCGACGACCGTAACGTGATTCTGGCGACTGTCGCGGTGGTTCCGGCGATAGTCACAGTGGTTTCGGTGACCATCGCGGTGGTTCCGGCGGCAATGGTGGTGCCGGCAAAGAGGGTGGTGGTGGTGGATGATGATTTTGGTTAAGAAGGGCATTTTAATCTTTAGAATTATTAATTAATTAATTTAATTAATCGGTAATGTTAAAGTCAACTAGTGATTTTTTCTATTAGTTGATAATTAAAAGAGCTCTCTTGAATTTATCCAATTGAGCCGTAAAGAAAAGTCCAATTAAACTCAAACTCTCCATTCATTCAGATTTTAAAGAGAGCTCCACGTTAAGCAAGGGAGGAAGAGGGGGGAGCAAAATCAGAAGAAAAATAACGATCCAGGGGCAAAAAAGGTAGAAAAAACACAGAGAAAAAGGTACAAAAACAAGATCGGGGAAAAGGGAACGACAAAAAAATTATGTTCTTGAATTCCAACTGTTCATCATCAACCCGATCATCAACTCGATGCTAGCGCCGCCACCAGCTTCTCAAACTACACCAATCCTCTAACCGCCGCCCAAACTGTCAGCCACAGAACCGCCTGACGCCAGCCCATCCGCAACGCCGCTCGCCAAAAGCTTCACGATTCGCCCAGCCCAAAGCAGTGTCGTGCTTTTGAGCTCCGATCTGACGTGGCGTCAATGCCAGTACGCTCCGAAATCATCGCCACACTCCTCTTGGCCAGACCCACCACCGAACACCGTCCGAATTACAGAAGTCAGAGGCAGACCCAACACTAACATCCCACCTCGATTTGGCCATCTGACGCTCTAATCCTTCACTCCAGTGCCGCCGCCATCATGTACGACCACCGGAGCCCATTTTCCGGCCAAGTCTGCTGCTCGCACGACGCCAATGCCGCAAACCAGCGACCTTCATCATCAACTCGGGAACAACAACATCTATTTTACTACCTACCTCCGTCTAAAAATAATATTCATTTGATTTCAACTTATTTATATTATTTTAAAATATAAAAAATTTAAATAAAATATATATAAAATAGATACATGAAATTTTCATCTGTATATAAAAGTGTTAAATTTATATTTTAAAATAATTTAAAAATAAAATCATAGATTAAATACTGAAAAACAAACATTTTATTATTTTTGAGACGGAGGGGGTATGTTTTATGTTTTTATTTTTATTTTATTTCTTTTCTTCTTTTCTTTGAAATCCTCTCCTCTGTCCTCAGTTATTTTAAACCATTCATCATGGTCACTAACATTTTGTTTACCTAATTTTAGGTTATTACAGATGCTCCGCTACAATTCAATTGCTTCAACACATTGACAAATCGAGGTAAGTGGACCGTCCTCAATCCTCGAGGAAAGTGGACCGCCCTCAACCTCTAGGAAATTGGACCGTCACTCTAGTCAACCGATCGAGACAAGTAGTGTTGGAATTCTAGGCGCACCAAGACCTTTTGAGATAGTACTTGAGTCCATGGAACTAAGTTTGAGCTCATAAGAAGCTATATGTATCTCACCTAAGCTCAACCCAGCTAGGAGTAGATGGACTTAGCTCACCTTAGCTCGAGGATAGCTAGAAGTAGCTTCCCTCAGCTCATCTCAGCTTAGTTTAGCTAGAAGTACATAAACTTAGCTCATGACAGCTCAAGGGTAACTAGAAGTAACTCCCCTCATGATGTGTTTTCTTGTGGATAAAGAAACACTTTTGAATGACCTTCTTCTTGACTAGAAATGATTGATAAAAGTGGTCAACACCCCCTCTTGAATCTAAGAATTGGTTCAAGCACAAGTGAAATTTTGTCAATGGTGGATGAAGATGGATCCAACACATGTTTCTTCAAGAGAAAGGAACATTTGATTTAGATAAACTCGATCAAAACCTTTGAACAAGAGTTGAGTGAAAAAATGTAGAGAATAAAAGAGAGGACTTCTCTTAAATCAAAGTACAATCTTTATATAAATATGTCTCTCACAAATGTAAAAACAACCCCTATTTATAGGTAGGGAATTGACCTAGGGTAGAAATAAAAATAAAAAGAAATTACAAATAAAATTATGAAAAATTAAATCTATACTAATTGACCAATTTAATTGTAGCATTAGTGGTCAATTGATTGCTCGAAACCTTTGAATATGAAAGGACAAGAATGTAGAATTTCATGAAATTGTCTCTTGTCCTCCAACTTATTTCATCTTGTCACTTAGGTCCTCCAAGTTTGCATGGTGCTTCACTTTTGACATATTTGCTTCTTGATCCTCCATTATTTGTGTCATTGCACTTAGATCCTCAA
>JBBYHH010714499.1:0-17573 GCA_038382905.1 Daphne laureola
CTATTTTTCTCGCAATAAAAAATGTAATTTTTTAAAATATTATTATTGATATAATTATAAACTTTTGTTTTCATTTAATTTTTTTTGGATATTTTAGACTCAATCTACAATTTGTATTCATGATTTGGAATGATTATTTGAAATAATACACACATAATTAAAAATAACTACTCAAAAAGTAAAATTATAAAGTTAGAGGGATGTTTAACACATTTTAAAAATTCAGATGGTCAATTTGAGCATTTTAATCACAATTTTCGTTAAGTTTTAATGGAAATTAACTCGCAGGTATAGATTTGCAACGTATTCATACTTTAGAGTCACTTTTGCAAAAAAACATTATTCGGGTATAGATTTACAACACGGGCTATAGTTTAGGTATAGATGGTGCAATTTACTCCAAGATAAATATGTATAAATAATACCGTAAGCAGTGGCGAAGCCATGATTCAGGTATAGAGATGATAAAAAAAATATCAGTCAGTACTGGTGTAGACTCGCGATTCACCGCATGATTTACCCATTCACAATCTAGACGTGCGATTCACGACTTGAATTGACGATTCATCAGTCTGGGATCACGGTTCGTTGGTCTTATAAAGCAAGGTACCAAAACGCATATGTAAATAATACTGTAAGCGTGGAAGAAGAGCCTCCACGTATTGATCATCTATTCAAGTCGTCTTTGCTTTAAAAAAAAATACGGGAAATAAAATTGACATTTATTTTGTTTTTGTATTTCTATTTTTATATTGGAAAAAAAAAAAAATGTGTGGAGCTTGCTACTTCTCACGAAAGTAGCTCCCGTGAAGGTGCGGATAAAATTGCACATGTAAATGGTATATATTCGCCTCCCAACCAAACATCACAAGCCATGATCACCTTTTTGCACAAGTTACTTTTATTTTCCGAGATGAAAAAACAGACAATTACAAATATAGAAAAAAATATATATATGTAATCTATAATTCTTTTTATTTTATGTTTATCTAGAATTAAATATTTATTATGCGTGTCATAATTTACAACATATCTATTTTAAATGTATTATTTGATTTTTTTTTACAATATTTATCTTTATAAATATCTAGATCAAAACTTTAAAACATGAAATTAAATAGTACTATACCCCCTAGTTTATTATGAGCAAAAATAGTTTTTTGGATTTTTATCTTTTTATATTATTTAATGGAAAGAAGCTTACATACTCCCTTTCTCCCTAAAATTACATTTCCTTTGTCGCTTATCCGTAAAAATTATACTCTACTTTTTTAAATGAAAAATTATCTATCAAATTAACAAATTATTGCTATTTTACTTTTATTTTTTCTATCTCATTTTTTTTATACGACCTTAATTTAAGGGAAATTGTATTAAATTAGATATAGTCATCATATAAACCGAAACATTATTTGAAAATGGATGAAATATTTATTACCAAAATGAAATGATTATAGAAAAAAACTTTACAGGGTAGAATATAGGCTTAAATACACATCGCTACCATGAACTATGATAAAGTGGATAAATAAGAGTCTGAACAAAAAACGATCCAGATAATAACCTAAATTATAAAAAATGATGCAGATGGGAGTCTCATTCAAACTCTTATTTGCACCATTTTTTCAAAATTCATGTCTTTATCTGTATCATTTTTCATAGCTCATACCCTTATTTGCATCGTTTTTTATTCAGATCCTTATTTATCAATTTTATCATAATTTAAGATAGTAATGTGTATTTAAGCATAAAATATGTGAGTGGCATTATACTATATATACATTTAAGCATAAAATATATGAACAGTGAGTTCTTTGTCATTTTATGTTTTCATATTTTTCATGTTTCTTTTTTCTTTCTTGCCTTTTTCGTTTTCCATTTTAATCCAAATGAACAATAAGTTCTTTGTCATTTTATGTTTTCATATTTTTCATGATTTTGTTTTCTTTCTTGCCTTTTTCGTTTTTCATTTTGTTTTGTTTTGTTTTGTTTTTTTTCTCACTTTTCCCTCTTTTTCTTGAAACCTTTTTTTTGTTGTGTTTTTATGTTTTCTTTCTTGAATTTTTTGGTTTTCCTTTTATTCCAAATGTTTTTATTTTCGTTTTCCCCTCTTTTTCTTCGAGGATAGGTTTTTTTTAATTGTTGTGTATGTTTATAAGGTAAAGTGCACCAGAAGTCCTTTAATTTTAATTTATGTATAATTATGATTCTATTTTAATTTTTTGTATCCATAAAATCTAATATTTTAATTTTTTTAAATTTTGTGGTCTTTTTTCATTTATTGATCGTTAAGTTTAACCGATTTGTGAGGAAAATAATTTTTTCAGCAATTTAATTATTTTAAAATAATTTATTTACACCACAAATTTTAAATTTAACCATTTATATATCCCAAATAATTTTAAACTTTACACTTTTATCCAAAAATTTTAATGAAGCCCAACAACACTCAGCCATCGTTCGATAATATGTTGTTGGAATAGTAAACATATTTTTTTTATAAGATACGGCAACATTTGTATCAAACAGTTTAGTATTTAAAGCTTGCAAAACAATTAAAAAAATGGACTTAAAGCAACAGTAATAACGTTCTGGGGTTAAATGCGAAATGTGCTTAAGTGAAAGGGTCATTTGCCAATTTAAGGGATGGGTGGCTGGACGGGGTTCAGTTGTAAACTTTTAAAACGCCTGAGGACTTCTATCGTATTTGGTCACTTAGTTTGCACCCCAAACTTTAGACACGGAGCCAACAAAATTCAGAACATAGGAAATTATCAAAATGGCTACCGTCTCTATATTTGTAATTCACTTTGTGCCTTATCAGAAAAATCTCATGAGATTTGAGAAAACATATAAAATCATAATTTAATCGTTAAATTATTGTATTTGATCATTAATTTCCTTGAGAAAATATTCCTAATTATATACCTTAAAAAAATTAAACCCTCACAATCTTACCCTAATTATTTCACATTTCATAAATTTGTCATTTCTCACCTATCCCCGGCTCGACCACCACCGGAAGTTTCGAAACGAGAAAAAAAAACCTAGGACCGCCAAATTCCGGTCTAGGGCATAGACATGAGCATTGGAGCGGGTCGACCCGCTCCATGAATCGATCTGCACTGATCCGGCAACGATGGTGGCAGCCTGACGGTGGTAAGGGTGTTAGTTGATTGAAACTTGAGGGTATATTTTTTTAAGTTTTTAATTATTGAAGATGTGTATAAATTGTTATATTTAAAACTTGGGGTGTAAATTATTTTTTTTAAAACAATTGAGTTACTAAAATTATCATTTTCCCCTTAAATTCGTTAAACTTAATGATCAATGGATGAAAAATGACCACAATTAAAAAAAAAGTCGAAAAACATGATGACAGTAGTGGTACAATATTTTAAATTACAGGATTACCGGTGCACTTTACCCAATAATTAAATACTTAAATTTTTCGAGCTCACGAATTATCGAGTCAAACTCGAACATTAGACAAACCGAGCTCAAATTATTTTTTTCAAGTTCGGCTTAAACGAACTCGAACTCGAACCGATTACCATGAACTCGAACTCGAACTCAAACTCAAACTAATAATATTTGGCCTCGACTCGTCTCGTTTACACCCCTGCATATATGTAGAAAAGCATTCTAACTTATATGTAATAAAAACAAATATAGTAAACCCATTAAAGTAGAACAAACAAAATAAGATATCAATGTTGCGATTCTCCCCTCTACTCTTGAACAATAAATATCATCTCCTGATTTAGTATATATATAATTTTTGGATTTTTAACCGTTTATAGTATTTAATAGTAGTAAGAAGTTTACATACTCTCTGTCCTAAAACTTACATTTTTTTTTAATTTGTGAAAAATTATATCAAAACTTTTGTCATTGAGAGTTATCAACTACTACTAACAAACTGTCTCTAATTCTTCTTTCTTTTTTCAAATATTTTATTTTTTATGCAACATCCACTCAAAAATAATTATATCAAATAATATATAATCATAAATTCATTTTAATTTTGGTAATCACATAAAAATGAAACATTATTTAAGGACGGTTTGGAATATTTATTAGACAATTATTTCTTAAGTCAATTTTAACAAACACCACCTACTCCGGTGATGCTTGGAGTTCTGTGCGCGCGCCACAAACCTCCCATCTTCACTTCATTCTCCCTCCTCATCCACGCCCCGCCGGCGGTGGTTCATCACCGCGACACCCGCCTCCACGGTCGTGGTAGTTATAATCGCGTTCATTTAGCCTACGCCGGTACCGGCGACACCCGCCGTCAACACACTTCATCTTGCAACCTCTCCGCTTCCACCACTATCGGCGGCGCAGCTTCTATATGGCACGCGATCTTGCCATCCGCCTGCTCCCAAGGAGGTCGTCTGTGGAGGAATGTCGATGAGAGACGAGGTGAGGGGTCTTGGAATGTCACCTGCGATGCCAGGCCTGCGCGATGGCTCCACCGTCTTGATTCCGGATGGCTGCTCTTCGGTGTCTGCGCTTGTCTTGCTCCGATCGTTGATTTCGTTGAACTCGAATCCGAGGTACCTTCTGGAAAGTGTAAAGTTAGATCTAGTGATTTGAATTTGACGACGGAAGTTGCGGTGGACGCGGATGAGAACAAAATTGCGACGCCTTCCTCTGATTACAAGGTTACTGGTAGGTAATTGAGAGCAATTCTTGCTATTCATAGCTTAATCATTTTTGGCTATATGTTTAATTAGGCTTTATGCGAT
The DNA here is from genome assembly GCA_038382905.1 of Daphne laureola. NCBI lineage: Eukaryota > Viridiplantae > Streptophyta > Magnoliopsida > Malvales > Thymelaeaceae > Daphne > Daphne laureola. The sequence goes on from JBBYHH010714499.1 coordinate 4,755, forward strand.
TCATCATTTGGCTGGAAATGTGTTGTGTATATATATATAGTTGCGTTTAGGTTCATTTCCGTCTTCATCTTAGAGTTGAATTGAGTATACTAACAGGCATCTGTATTCTGTTTATAACTTTGTCACTCTGCTTCTCTATGAACTTGTTGTGGTAACTGGTAAGGACAGTCAAGAATATGAACCTCATGTCACTTGCACTAAGATTGTTGGAAATCAAGTTGCAGTGGCAATGGTGATTAATTCAATGGATGTGTCCAGGGGTTTTAGCGGATGGGCGGTGTTTGTTCCGAGCACTAGCTCATGCAGCTCGCATGAGGAGTGGGGAAGAAGCACCTGATGAAAATCGTCAAAGAGAGCTTGCTGATGAATTAAGAGCTAAGGTATGATGTAGAATTGTTGAACCGGGTCGAATCTCCTGTTGGTCTTCTCTATATGGTTATAGGCGGATGGGATGTTTCTTATGCTCAGTCGTTATGTATTTTTTTTAGGTTGTGAATGAGCTTTCGAAAAGGCGAGAAGAAACAGAATGGTAATTAAACTTCTGTTCTCATTGGATTGCAACTTTTTTTTATGTATTCATTTGGTTACAAGTTAGGGCTGGCCTCAATGGTACTAACTGTGATTTTGATCGATCGGTTTGCAGGTTTATTGAAGGAGATTTTGATGCATATGTCAAAGAAATTCAGCAGCCATATGTGTGGGGTGGAGAGCCTGAATTGTTGATGGCTTCTCATGTTTTGAAGTAAGTTTTTTATTTCTTAACAAACTTTTCTTTTCTTTTTTGTAGTTTTGATTTTAATTTGCTTAACTCTATAGCTTTCTGTTAATGTTCTTGACAAGAAATGATTCATGTATGTTTTCCTTTTACCTGTTGCAAAACGACCTTCAATCTGGTCCATGTGTAAATGCAGGGCTCCAATTTCTGTATATATGATTCACAGAATCTCAGGGAATTTGATGAACATTGCATACTACGGAAATGAATACCAGAAGAATGGGGAAACACCCATTAATGTATTGTTTCATGGCTATGGACACTATGACATACTGGAGAGTTTACCAGCTCAACAATCCAAGGAGCTAGACACATAAGAATTAAGGGAGGTTTACATAATTTACACATAAGAATTGTATTCTTTGGCGATGGAGTGGATGCATTCTAGTTAAACCAGAAACTGCCACCAGCAAGTTTGGTGGATCTGCTGAAGGTTTTTACACTTCAGAAAATAAGCACTTACTCATAATGCTTTAGTTTTGTAGCTTTACACGATTGCCTCTGTGATTCCATGACTCAAATTGGTACGTGGGATATTGTAAAATCTCAAACTTTCTGGGGAATGAAAAGTTGAAGTCATTACTAGTATTTGAAGTTAGATTTTTCTTTCTTTGCACATCAAAATGTAGGAGTAATTTTCATCCAGGAAAAACACACAACATATATCAGGTCCTTTGTTACTGTTATGGTACATTCAACTGCTTGTTTGGATATCTTACAAACATCCAAAAGTACTAATCCAAGTATCTAAGAGTCCGTTTAATTGTGAAAAAACGTTTTCAGTTTTTATTTCTAAATTTTCTCATGTTTGATTATATAGCTAATTTCTAAAGATGGAAAACTGTAGTATTAAACTAAAAAATATTATTTGAAGGTTCTCTAGTTTAATTCTACAGTTTTTTAATATTTAAAAAATAAGGTTATCCATTATTTGAAAACTAGTTATACAATCAAACATTTAGCAAGAAGTTTAGAAATGAAAACAAAGAATTGAAAGATTTGTTTTCCTGGTTTTGAGGCATGTAATCTATGAATTCCTTTATTGATGTTTAGATATATAAAATGTAATAATTCACATGCGCGGCATAATTTGAAAGTCAAATACTAAAACACATAATTGAAAGTGAAACTTAATTACTCATCACGTTTTTAAATAAATGATTCATTTGTAATTTTTATATTTTAAAATTTAATGTTTGACCCAAATATTCATAATGATAAAAAATGAAAAGGTTCCCAAAAAATGTATTTAAAAATAATATATTGCAAATTATGATAAATATAAATTTAATTTTAAAAATCTAAATATTCATAGAAAATAATAAATTAAATATTAAGAAACATAAATAAAAAAATAAAAAAATTAATTATTTGAGGATGGATGCAAACTATCGTGTCCTGGACCCGAATTTTATATCGCTACATACTCAAATAACTGTACCATTTAACTTTTATGTTTTAAATCTCTATATTCAATTCAAACATTTATAAAAATAAATAAGGTAAAAAATTCCAAAAATATATATAAAAAAATTATATTAAAAATTATAATATATATAAAAAAAATATTTAATTTTAAATATCTAAATATATATAAAAAAAAATTATAGATTAAATATTATAAAATAATTAAAATAAATGGTGTTACCAGCCCAAATAGCCAGCCCGTTTTCCAAACCCAGCCCTAACCTAAGTCTCCTGCTTCAGTCTCATTCTCTAATCGAACAGAAAGCCAGCCCGAGAAGAGAAGCAGTTCACGAACCTACAGCAGGCCACAGCTCTCGACGCCGGCAACCGCGGCATCCGGCCACCGTGCCGAGACCGCCGACCAAAGCGTAACCGCGGCTCTAGCTCAGTTACGCTTGCTTGCAGAGTTCTGTGATCGGCTTAATCAGTTCGGCGATTGCTTTGTTTCTCCTACAATCATGTCTTCGCTACGGAACGCCATCAGCCGACGGGCGCACAAGGAGCGTCATCAACCGTCAGTCTTTCTTCTTCTTCTTCTCTCTCGTATTGTTTCATTTTCGCATTTTATTCATTAGATTTGAACTGCTGCTGCTTTTCTGTGCCAGGCAAGCGAGGAAGAAATTCGGGCTTCTCGAGAAACACAAGGACTACAAAGTCCGTGCTGAAGTCTTCCACAAGAAGGAGGAAACATTACAGGTGATGCATATGATGTGTTTCTGCTAAATTGGTTTCTGGTGTCTCTAGTCTGGTTTAGGGTTTTGTTGTAATTTCTTGTACTTGGATGTGCTTTTCTGCAGAGGCTCAGGGAAAAGGCAGCGTTTAGGAACCCAGATGAGTTTTATTTTGGGATGATAAAGTCCAGAACAGTTCGTGGGGTTCATAAGATAGAGTAACACTTAGAACCTTGTTCTTTGTTCTTTTGTTTTGCTCCACCTTGCTTCAGTCTTCACCTGCCATATTCCCTTCTTGTTCATAGGGGTCAGGCAAATAAGTACACGGAAGAAGAGCTAATGCTGATGAAGACTCAGGATATGGGATATGTACTTCAGAAATTGCAAAGCGAAAAGAAGGTAGCTAGTTGCTCAGAACCCAAATGTTTTCTTAAGGGCTTAGCTTAATTTTCTCTGCATTAATTTGTAGATGATGTGACTGTAGCTTCTAAAATATCTGGTGATATTATGCAGAAAGTCGAGAAGCTGACCGCTGTCTTGCATTCCATTGATAATCACCCCTCAAACAGTCACACATATTACGCTGAAGACAGGTTTGGACTTCTGATGCCTGTGTCTCTATTACTGGTTTATTAGTTTCCTTCTTTTTTGGGCATTTGACAAGCATTCTTTGAGTTTTGTAAACCTTCTGTATTCATTTGTTGCTGGGAATTTTGAGTTTGATTATGTGTATTATGACTACGAATATGAAAGAATTTAACTTGTAGTCTTATACACTGTTGTTTGTGTGCCTGTAATGCTTGATCTGTGAAGATGAAGCTTATCTTCATGTTAGCAGAACTAAACATATAATATAAAATCAATCTAGGAAAAAGATAAAAATAAAAAAACAAAAACAAAAAAAACGTAGGTATAGAAAAAGTTACTCCTTAGCTTGAACTGTAATGTTTCCAATACAATTTAGGCTTCCGGTATGTTTTGTGAATACATTTCTCCCTTTTTGATGTATTTTTCAGGGCTGAGGCTAAAGAAATAAAGTCGCGAGCTTCAGAACCTAGAGTTGGTACTGCAAATATTCCCAATAATATTAAAAGGTATTCTTTTTCCATTTGTTGGAGTTCTTTTGCTTCTGATGTTCGTATTTATTTTCATCACATTTTCTTTTATAGTGTTTAATTTTACTTCTTTTGTTGTCATACTGTATATGACAACAAATTATTTTGGGTTCACTGACTACATGTCCTGGTATCATTGAAGTTTTATAAACTCTCTATGTAGTTTCAATACTCTTTTTGTTGATTTAAAGGGCTGCTTTAGAAAGTACACCGTCCCTGTCTTCTATTCTTGAACCTTCCCTAAAGCTGGAATTATTTCCATGCATGTATTGAGTCAGTTCATGTGTAATCTTACCATTTATCATCAAACTTCGCTCTGCAGGAAGATGGCGGGTTCTTACAGGGAATTGGAAGCCAGAAAGAGCAGGGCTAATGACTTGGAAAAGCTATACAGGGTGATGGAGCTAAAAAAAGAATTGCAGGTGTGTGTTCTTATTTGAAATTCTATATAGTGTATCGTCTTTACCAACCATATATAGGTAAGGGATTTACATACCTATTTGCTTTTGATGGATAGAAAAAAGGTCGAAAGCGCAAACTCCGTGAAGATGAGATAGAGAACCCAACAAGTAAGCCTGTGTACAAATGGAGAGCTGAAAGAAAACGTTGATCTGACTTCCATTAGACACAAAATCAAATGCAAGAAGCTGGTTGCCTCAATTCACATTTTCTGGTCTGCTAAGCTGATTAGGGCGAACTTTCTTGATGATGAAATCTGGTCCAAGCCTGATCACTGACTGTAAGATTAGTGGCTACTTTCTTTCTTTTTTTGTGAACATGGGGTGTTCTGTTGGTTTATTTTGAGGAAAAGGTAGTTTTTGAAAGAAATAGTGACATTTGATCTGAGATTTAAAGAAATTTTGTATGTAAAGAACACCATGAAGTTGATGTCTTCAGATTTCAACTACGTTGCAATGAATGTATGTTATGATTATCAATTTTGGTGTCAAATACCAATAAATTGCATCATTTTTAATTTTGCACTTATTATACGTGTCTGGTCCTCTATTTTAACTCAAATAAAAGCGACCATGATGTTCATTGAATCATTACTCCAAAGTTCCAAACTGGATATGTCCTCGGGTCCTATTAGTATTGAGATGGATAAAAATCATCAATAACACACCGTTTATGGTGGTTTTAATCGTGATTAAATTTAGCGGGTTGGTGGTCGCGATTTGTTTTTCTAATGGTTGCGGTTAGAACTAAGGGGATATTCGCATGAATATTCGTTAACCGTCAATGTTTAGTGACTAAAATGTTGGATCGAGTGATGCTAATGTTTAATTTAAATTAAAATGTTTAGTGATGAAAATGTTGTGTGGATTACTAGATGTTTATATTGGATTTATGGATTTATAGATATTAGGATACTTGGATAAAGTTAATTATTTATTTATTTATTTCGATAATCGTGAATATCTAATGTTAGCGGTTCTTGATATGATGTATAACTGTGAAGCAGAAACCGTAAACCGCAGATACAAAAAAATCGTGATTGGCGATTTAAGAGTACCGCGAATTAACTGATATGTTGCCATGCATAGATCATACTCGTGTCAATTGTAAACTAAAATATTGTACCCTTACTCGGCTGAAAACGAGTCTCGACTCTAAGCTGTTCATATTAGGTTTGAAATTTGTAACAAAATTAAAATTTTATTCAAGATAGGCTTGAAAATAAATAAATACGATCAAGCTAGAATGAGCTTTAAATTAATTGAACTTTAGTTGAGCTCGAGCTTGAACTGTTTATTGAAATCAATGGAAAATGTTAATATAAAATCGAGTCGAGACTTAAATCAATTGAATTCTGATTGAGCTCGACTTGTTCATTGAAATTAATGGAAAATGTTAATATAAAATCGAACCAAGACGAGCACTAACTTATTCATGTTAAGCTTAAAACATGCGTTGAGCTTAGAATTTTCTTCAAATTTGACTTAATAATTACTCGAACGAGTCACAAATAAACTTTTAATCAAGCCTGAACCCGAGCCAAACTCGACCTATCTCTCTACTAACTTTTAATTGAGCCGAATCCGAGCCAACCTCAACCTATCTCTATACTAACTTTTAATCGAGTTGAACCCGAGCCGAGCTCGACCTATTTCCCTACTAACTTTTAATCGAGTCGAACCTGAACCGAACTCAGGTCTGCCTTCCACTAACCAATTGGTTTAAGAAACGGGCCTTAATAAATTCTAGTAAGAACCAAGAGGCCCACGTATAAAACAGAGGAAAAAAGAAAAATAAGATGAAGGTTTTTGTGCAGGAACTCGCCGTCTTCAGTCAAGTTGGAGCGGCGATGAAAGAACAGCAGGAAGAGGTAGAGCCGCGGCTGCCGAGGCTCCGAGGGGTTCACATAAAGAAGAGAGCTCTCAGAAACAAAGCTCTCTCCGTTTCATTTGACGAGAAGGATTTGAGGTACGAACACAAAAACGAACCCCTTCTTCGGCTGATTCGGTATGTTCAGGAGTTTGATTCAGATTGATTTTTGATTTGTTCAAGGGATTACGTAACTGGGTTTCATAAGAGGAAGAAGAAGCGCAGGAAAGAGGCTCTGAAGAGTCAGGGAGAGGCCGAACGCCGTAAGCGTATCGAAGCTCGTAAAAAGGTTTTCAGTTGCTCTGGTTTTTCTGCTTTGTCTTCTCAACAGTTTTAGAAGGAAGGGTTTTTGTAGATACTTTAGAGGCTGGATTGTGTTCTTGCTATTTACATTCACTTGCCAATTGCCATTTACATTCCATTAATGTTCCATCTTGTTTCATTGGGATTTAAAGTTGATTATTGATGATTTGGAATGAATGCAATGGTAAATTAGGTTACATATGTTTTGAGCTTTGGCCTCAAGATATAAAACACTAGAAAAATAATTTTTGAGTTTGTTTGAGGGGCCTAATTGATTGTGACAAAATTAAGATTAGTTGTCATATGCTCTTTATTCATTTTTCATCTAATTATTTGCAATGTGTAGTCAGTGTCATGTTGGTTAGTGTGTTGCTGGTAGGGATACCGGATACTTGTTCCGAGTAATTTTTAGTGTTGAATTCATTTGTGAGGGTCGGGATAGGCTTTGAAAACTTTTCTCTCTTGATTGTAGGCTAGACTGTAAACTTCTGCATTGGTGCTATTATTTTGGTCAGTTTGTACTATGTGTTTCTTTTGCATTTTGTGTCTTGATGTTCATGTGCCATGGTTAAATTGCAAAACCATCGTTCGTTATTGTTCATTTTAATTGTGTGGATGTATTATAGAGGAAATTGGAAAAGGAGTTTGTTCTGTATGGTGGAGCTCCACCTAGTAATGACCCCGGAGCTGAAGAGGAGGGCCAAGAGGTGGATGAAGACAAAGATCCATCGGAGTCTATTGATGGTATTTTCTTTATCTTTATTTCTCAAGTCGAAGATGGTTGTTTGATAGCTGTGAATGAAATACTCAAAACAATTTTGCTTTAGTTAGATTAGCAAAATATTCTTATAGGATTCTCCCAATCCAAAAGGGTGCATTGGTTCACACACTAGATTGTGATCTTTTGAACATGTGATTTGTTGGGCATGTGTAGCTCATTTGTTTGAAAACTGTTTGTTGGTTCAAGGGACTACCACATATGAGACTGGTGAGCTGACAGTCACTGTGAAAACAAGTGAGATATCAGAAGAGAAAGATGAGATTAACAGAGTAAACAAGGACATTGTGGCCACCAGACCAGTTAGTTCAGATAGGAAGCATAACATACCTGTAACTTCCAGTAAATCGTTCAAGAAAGCTTCTAAGCAGAAAAGGAAGCCGAAAACTCAAAGTAAAAGAGAGAAAAGGAAAGGTAAGATTCAGGACAGCAAGCGTTAAAACCTTGATGGATGTTTTCAACCAGGGAGGACCAGTTTTCTTCCCTTTCTTCCTTTCATGGTCCAGAAAACTGTACATCAAGCAATGATAAAGTGTAATATCTTGGGTTTGATTGAATCTAATGACTGGGTGGGCAGCAATACCTGTGATTGTACCATTTCATATCATATTTAGTGGCTGCTGGCTCATGTAGTAACTTGGCATAGCTTGGTGTTACCACATAAGCTGCATGTGTTCTTTCATATTGAATCTAATGACTGCATGTGTATCTGTACAGCTCTAAAGCAGGAAGCTGGGTAGTTAATCTGATTTCCTTAGAACTTATATGACATTAATCTGATTCTTATCATTGTTATGTTGTAGTTTTTGGTTAGGAATAAGTATCTGTGGCCATAAGTAATAGCAATAAAATGAGTGTGCATGATTTGTTACTTCCCCAAATCAAATGTTAGGTCAGTCCCTTGAGTGGGAAGAAAACATTGGGCTTGGGGACAATTGTGGGTCAAATAAGAACAGTAAGGTGGTGTTATTATGGGTTGAAAGATAATTTGGACATATTAGGTGTGTCAAAGTTAACGAAGGAAAACAAAATTCACCGAATTAATTTAATTTGTTTTTAACGGTGATTTTTTTTTTGTATTCATCATTTTTATGTTTGAGGGGCTAAGCTTTTTCCCAGGGATAAAAAACAGAGTAATTACCTTTTATCTCTTCCTCATCTTGCTATTGATATTGCTATTGCTACTGCCGTCTCACGGCCAACCACTCACCGGCGCCGCTCTCATCAAGGAGGTTTGCACCCACACCTCCGACTTCACCTTCTGCTCACACACCCTCTCCTCTGACCCTCTCGTCAGAACCACGCAGGCACTTGCCGGCGAGCTCGTCGTCGCCGCTCTAAGGCTCGCTCAAGCCAACGCCGCCGACTCGACCACCATCATCAACAAACTGCTTAGATAAACGTCCTCCGTTGCTGAACGTAGGGTTCTCAAGGCGTGCAGAGACTATATCAGGCCTTCTTCATGAGTTACAATGCAAAAAAACGCCCTCCATGACCGCCGGTGCACCTATTCCGGCTGTCTCCGCCACCGCAAAGCCCAGATCCGCCTCCTCCTGCCCGGTAGAAGCGTTAATCAATCGCATCAGCACTTGATCCTTCCAGCTCGTTCGATCTTGCCAACGACGTCGAAAAATACAGGGATCGATCGGCGAGCTCAAACCATGGTCGGATTTGGGAGAGGCAGAGGGCAGCGGAGGGGAGAGTCTGTGAATTTCTGAGATCTGATTTGGGAGGGCAGGGGAGAGGCAGAGGGCAAGGGAGGGGAGAGATCGAGTTTCAGAGAAGAGGAGAGGTGAAAGTGAATTTTTCTAATTCACTCCTACCTAAATCACTTTAGGTGCGGGAATTGGAAAACTCACTTATTCACCGTGAATAAGTGGAGTGAAAAAAAAAAAAAAATTCGCCGAAAAACTTTTATATTTGACAACCCCTATTGTTTCAAACCATTATTGTCCTTCTATGTGGTAGTAGTTAATATTGGGCTACATAAGGCTATCAATGGGCTAAGTAATAAGGAGAGTTGTGGCTGACCTGTGGGCTTAACGGTCACGCTTTTCATGGGCTTAACGGTCATGCTCTTCATCTTGAGTTGGTTCATCCTCTTAGATATATTGGAAACTAGAGTTGAAGCAGGGTATAATCCGTTATCTTAATTCTTAAAGCATCCAACTTACAACCAATTAGCGATACTCAATAAGTGGAGAGATTTCATCATGTACTCCCTTCGTGCTTTTATTATTGAAACATTTTCATTTTTGATACGTTTTTAAATGTTTACAATATTTCCTTATTTAGTAAAAAAATTCAAGAGAAAATATTAATTTATCTTTTAACTATTTTTTTACTTATTTTATTATTATCTGATTTGACATCACTAACTTTACATATCGAACTCACTCAACACTCAATTTTTTAGGGTTAATTTTATTCAACTTTTTATATTTTCTAATTCTTCTTAATCTCCGTGTCAAAACGAAACGTTGCGATAAATAAGAGACTGATGAAATATATTATAAGATACTAGTTAACCCTTTTCATAAACCATATAGATTCCCAACTTAATACATTGCGTCATACCCCTTAACTACTCTGCTTGCGTTTGAAGCTTGCCGCCATTGCTACTTCATTAATTTGGAAGTCAATGGTTTTCCATTAACCATGAGAAGACAAATGAGTAGTACTTTCAGATGTTTTGAAATGAAGTCCACCAATAAACATGGATTAGTGGATGTAATTGCTTCTTAACCTCCACTACTTCTATTGTAAGTTACCTCGAAAAGCTTATAATTAAAGAGGTGCATTATTCAATAAAGCTATCATCACTTTTAGTGAAAATGAAATTTTCTTTACACTTTGGAAAGTAGACTAACTTACAAACATTATAACATTTGTTTTCCTTCAAGAAAATAAGCTAAAGTTGTCATCTTTTTAAATATAATATGATCCCAAAATTGATTGATTTTTAGTATATGTGTGAGAGACAATAATTTCTTTAGATCTAATTCATACTACTTCCATCCTTATTTAATCATTACACTAGTGTTCGATTTGATTATTTATTATGAAAAAATATTTAAATTCAAAAAAAAAAATATAATTAGAAACTAGAACCACTTAGTCATTTAATGGATATCAAATAATATTAAGGTATCAAATTTCTAAGTTATAAGCCTCTTCGGCCATTCTTCCAAACAAGTTTTCTTATATAATTTGATGGTTTTTTTTTTTTTTTTTTTTTTTTTTGAATTCTCCAACACATAGATATATTCCATTTTGTTACGAGAAACCTCAATTTCTAGAAATCCGTGGAACATTCTGATTCTCACTTTTGTGAAAGTATGAAAATGAAAGGCCCTTGTTCGTTGGGGGCACTAACCTACATTCAACTTTAAAGGTCGCCCACTCATCCATTTACTTTGTTCATTACTCAATATTCCAAGCTCTTTCTAGATTCCACCCTCATTTAAGTGACTTATAATAAATTCATAATAACATAAAACAAAACATGGAATTAATCAGAAGTGTGTAGAACTAATTAACTGTTTGGGACTTTATTCTACACACATTCGAGAAACTTACCACTGAAATTTAAACCGATTGAATTTAACAAAGTCCATATAAGTATTCTTCTTTCTTTTTTTCTTTTTTTTTTAATACATTTGAGATAGGGATATAATGGTGAAGACTTGAAACTAAATAGAGGGGAAGTCTACGTGATCAGGGGCGTACCCAAAAAAAAAAGTTGTTATGGGAGTAAATTTAAACTATATAAAAGTCTAAAGTGGATGAATTATAGGGATTTAAGTGTTTAGTTTCTAAGTTGAAGTAGTGAGTGTAATTTCAGGTATAGTATAAGGATATGTGTGTAATAAATTTTTAGTATTAATTGTATGAGGGTAAAGTGCAAAGGTAAGGTTCAAACTTGTTCTAAATATACATATATACCATAAACTTTAGAAAAGTTTAATAGGGACAGTTGCCCCTACTACCTCATGCTAGGTCCGCTCTTGTACGTGATAGAGTAAGAAAAACTAATCTACACGTAAGAGAGGCGTCTTAAGTTCCACAATATCGATATAAAGATGTTAAACAATGGATATAATAGTATAATGAAGTCTCCTTATTTATTGTCAGTTGATTTTGAGTTGGATGTTTTTACAAAAATATATATATCATAATACCCTTTTGTTACATTGTTTATTTTTCGGTATTTAATTTATAGGTATTTATTTTAGCATTTAATATATAAAGCTGTGTAATTTATGTGCATATATTAATTTTAAAAGTCTTAAAATTTCTAAATATGATACAAATCAAATACTCAATCCGTTCCAACAAAATTGATATATATTCTTTTTTCAGCCGTCCCAGTAAAATTGATACGTTTTCTAAAAAAAAAAAAAAATTACACCAACCTTATCTTATTACTCTTCATTTCATTTCTCACTCAAAAGAACTGGTTTTGTCTTATATTACTTACGTTATATTTTTACACTCTAATTAATAATATTTTTTAATCGCCAGTCAAATTTTATTTTCAGTTTAAAAAAACAAAGAGCAAGAAAGTGAACATAATAATTTTTTCTTTTAAAAGGGAAAATAATTTCAGGCATGTGAAATTATTAGACAGCCATTGGCCATTGGGAGCCGCCGGACTAGAATATTACCAAAGACCCAAAGTTAGGTTAAACGATCTGTTTGACGGCTGCTCGTAAAACTGTCCACACTGAATCCCACCCACCCATCAAGCTATCTGAGCCGTACACGTGTAACAATCATCTCAGCTTCTCGTAGCTGTCATTCACCGAGCCGTCAGTATAGCGTCTTCTCCAGCACAAAGAAACGTGTAATTGTGGTGCACCGACCAGCCGGGTTAAACCGACCACATCTGCCACGTCATCAAACGGAGTACACACGTTGTTTCTGCCTCCCGTAGTTTACCGCCACGTGTCACTAACGGCTAGTTTCCAACTTAACTGCCAAGTGACGAGTTAAAAAAGAAATTCAAAAAAGAAATTACTTTGACTCCGTTTTTATTTCTTGAGGGGTTAAATGGTAATAAAACATAGTACTACTAGATAAAGCTAGAAAACGCGTAGTGTTTTTTTTTTTTTTTTTAAATTTCGTAATATCTTTTTATGAAAAGAAAATCTTTTTCCCCCACGATATAAGGCTACTTGACATTTTCAAGCAACTCTGTTCTTCGAACCGAGTTCATTGTTTCCATTTTTGAGATTCATTTTCAAGAGAAAGAAACTATAACTGCCACTCGCAGATTTAGGGTTTATCTCTATAAAAATCTTTTCTTTTTTCTCTTGGGTTTTCTCTGCAAGATACGGAGAAGAAAAAAAGAAAACAAAAGCAAGGTAATTTGAGAAATCT